>CM076573.1:484590543-484873049 GCA_034641835.2 Pinus albicaulis
TATTTATTTATTTATTTAATACATAAAATATTTTTAAATTTTTAAATGATCAAAATGAATTTAAATTTAAATTCCTTTTAATTTAATAAAATGTATATAGAAAATATTATTTTAAACCAAGGCTTACACATAAAATCATGTTTTCCCCACCAAAAAAAATAAATTCGACCAAAATTTCTATTGATATTTAAAATAAAACCAAACCAAATTACAACTTATACTCTTTGAAAATGTTTGTAGACCTTGTCCATCATATCAAACTTGTTGACATTACAAGCCAAAAAAACGACTTACCAATTTTAGCAACCAAAAAAAAGCAATTATGTTTTCCCAAAGCTTCTCACCCAAGGAACTTTTTCAACCATACAATATCCTTTATAAATTCATCTTCCACAAAATGAAGACCATGCCTTTAACTTTATCTCCTTGACGTTATGATGAAGACGTTGCGATAGATATTATATAATATCTATGACCCTTTTGTCTTAAATCCTTGGATTAGATGCCATTTACCGGCCTTTGGAATTTGCCAAAGACATTGTCACTTTAATTTTAAATACTATTTCTCCTTAAAGTAAACTTGCACATAATTTGAAAAAGACAATGTCCAATTAATTTTAAATATTAATTCTCCTTGAAGTAAACTTGCACGTATGTACACACAAAGAATGCATAAATAAGATGGAACCCTAAATTGGCACCCTACCTTCTAATTGGCACCTTTACCAAAGCGCAGAGCACCTCATTACATATATACTTTGAAGCATATAAACCTTGAGGATTAAATCCCTTTTATATTCTCCATGGTTTTGGCTTTTACCTTTTCCTTTGATAGTTTCCCTTTTATATTCTCCATGTTGTGTTTTCACATCCCCTTTAATGTTGTGAGGCTTTCACCTTTTCCTTTCGTGGGAAAGCACGATGCCCAGTCTGGTGGGTTTAAAAAAGCACCTTCGACCTAATTTGGTGAACTTAAAAAGTAGCTTAGACTTAATTTGGTGGGACTAAAAAGTGTCTCTCACATTAGCTTATTTCCCTGGTTAGTGTGGAATGCCTTGAAACAAATTTTGGTTTGAGCTAGTCTTTTAGTGGTTGTTTTTGGCTCTTGCTTCGACAAAGGCTAATGTGTTTTGGAATGGTCAAAGTAGGTTATATGTTACATATGTATAATTGATGTGATTAAAATATCTTGATATATTTTATGAAATTAATAATTAAGAGTAAATTTGGAAATTGAATAAAAATATATATAATTGGTTCATCTTGTCGTGAAAATTAACTACAATAGTTGGTTCAAAATGCGTTGATGAAATTGTTGTGTATGTGATTATTATTGAAAGATTTTTATTCACAATATATATAATTTGTTAAACTTTAAATTTTATTTTATTATATTTTTGGAGTTTGTTTTTTTTAGATATTGAAGGTTATTCAGTATAATTATATAATGTAATAAATATGCATAATTATATTGGGTTTGTTTTTTAAATTACTAAATGTAGTACTATTTATAAAGAAAATTATTTGGATGACACATGTATGAGTATTGATGATTTAATGTTGCATATAGTTCACTCTCTTAGGCATCCATATGTTGAAGGTGCAAGTAAATTGTTGTAGTTGTCAGGTGGATAATGCATGCTCTTTGCTCTTATTATACAAGGCATTCCTCATCACATCAATATAGAGATAAGCAACTTGTATTGGCTTCTTTCTAGCTTTGAATAATACATGACATTTGCCATAAACTTTTCCACCTGCATTCTTGTTTGCTAATAGACAATATGCCTAATGAAAATGTTATTAGTAAATTTGTATACAATTATATTCAATCATAATCATTTTGAGTATAATGTGTATTCACCTTTCAATACATCTAAAAAAACTCTTTTCGCCTAGAACTATATTCATATCAGTATGAAGATCTCAGAGAATGAGGTCCTCTCTAATGTCCTCACTCTTAGTTGTTTGTCCTATCATTATAGTTATAGATGGGCCTATACTATATTATTTTTAGGAATTTAGGTGGGTAAGTTTCCTCAAATGGATAAAATACTTATGCATTCTTCCTCATCATCAATTTTCACTACTCACTAGGATTACATAAAGTAAGAGTTAACTTGGTAAAAAGAAAAATAGAGTATAGCACAAAACCTAGAATTATATTTATTACAACTCTCAACACTCCTATGATTTTATACTTATAATTCCCAACTTAAATATGTTTTTTGTTTGGTTTAGTTATTTACATATAGTTTTGTAATTTAACATTTTTCAAGATCTTATAATGATTGAACAACTTATATACAATTTTAATTTATTTTGAGTCTTCTAGATAAGTAAGTCAACCTTCCCAAGATATAATTGAAATCATTAGGTGCCCAACTTTCATCCTCCTGCTATGACATGAACATTATCACTTTTCCACTGTGATGTCCTTCAAGCTCCACTTTAGGAGTTCTTTCACTGGAACAATACGAATGGTGATATTCATGATCTCATAATTATACTTTCCAATGTTCTAAAATTTTTATAGTTACAATTCTCAATGCAAGCAATGAATATAGAGCAGATCTAGAAAATGAGCCATCCAAAGAACATCATCCTCAAAATAATAGTTTATAAACAACCTTATAGGTCTATGATTTTTATTAACTGAAATGTATCTTTTTCCTACCCAAAATAGTGAGTAAAAACACATCATGCAAGGGTACTTGTATAAATATGGTGATAGAATTGTAACTACTCAAGAAATTCAATCTAAAATCAAGAGACACAATTCTACTCTACTAATATGTGGAATTCAATTCACAATTTAGAACAATAATCTGAGACATGCAATTAGAAATAACACACATGCACAGTGTTGTTCTAGGGGAACCCAACTAGGAAAAACCCGTCAAGCTTCTTTGCATTAATCAGATGAATAGATATGTATTACAATTTCTTGCCCGCACTAAGCACAACGTGTAAGTGAATAACCTATCTATTTGCTCAATGATAAGTTCTGACTCAGAATTAGTCAATTTTTGCCTCTACTTGAGCCCCTGTTTCTTTATGAAAATCCTAGAGAATTAGCCCCTATTTTTTAGGATTTTTCCTCCAATTGATTGCTCAATTCCCAAGGTTTGATCAACTGACTGAATGAAACACCTGTACACTCAAACTAGTTTACAATCGTTTGTTACACTACCTTGGAATCTCCACCACGGCTAGGAACTCGAATTCTCTGCGTGCACTAGTTATTAAAGGTTGATTGATCAGTTAACTAGATCATCACTGAGTTATATTGTTGTCCCACTGCATAACTAACCTTCCACTAGTTCCTCCATTTATTAGAACTAGTTTAAATTAAATTAGATTACTAAAATTTAGCAATCACACATGCTTAACTGAACTCCAAGCCCTATAAATTGAATTTATTGAGCTAACTGAGTGACAAGAGTCATGTCACACAAGTTAACTGCATCCAAGTTGTCTGTTGATGTGGAAATTTAAATTTTCTCAATTTGACCAAGGCAAAGTCAAATTGATACTTTCTTGTTTCACTTCTCAAAACCCCCTCTTAAAAAGAAATGGATTATCAACCACCCCTTTCCTGCACCTGTGGTATTCAAACTTCCATCTTGACAAGGCCTTTGTCAAGATGTCAGCATCTTGTTCCTCTGTCGAAATGTATTGTAGAAACATTATCCACCTTTGCACACAGTCTCATAAATGATGATACCAGATATCTATATGATTGGATCGATTGTGAAATTCCAGATTCTCAGATAGCTTAATGCAACTCTGATTATCACAATAGATCATAGTTGGATCCACCATTTGACCAAATAGTCCCACAAGTATGTTTCTCAACCAGATCACCTCACTTGCTGCTTGAATTGCATCCATATATTTTGCTTCAGCCGAGCTGAGCACCACATATATTTTCTTCTTTTTGTACCAGGAAATGGTTGCGGACCCAACACTAAAAATTCCACCTAATTTATTATTTTGGTCGGATGGACACCTTGCCCAAACTGCATTTGTGAAGCCACACACCTTCACTCCCTTTATTTGTTTGTACCATAATCCATACTAGGTAGTGCCTCTGAGGTACCGTAAAACATGATTAGTTGCCTTTCAATACAATTTGATCAGCCTAACCATAGCTTGGCTTAGTTGGATGATTGCATAGCACATACTTGGTCATGTGCTCACAAGATACATTAGTGAACCCACTAACTTTCGGTAAATGGTAGCATCCACCTCTTCACCTGAATTGGTAGTCTCCTTCCTCTAGTTGGTCACTAGAGTTGTCTCCATGGGCTTACAACTCTCCATGCAGAATCTTTGTATTATCTCGGTGGCATACTTTCCTTGAGAAACAAAAAATTCCCCATCACCTTGTCATATGTCTAACCTGAGGAAGTAGTGCATGAGACCCGTATTCTTCATTTCAAATTCCCTTGCAAGATCCTCCTTGCAAGAATTGATCAATTGCTCATCACATGTTAATATTAAATCATCTACATATAAAACAATGATAAGAAATTTACCTTCTACCAAAATATGATATAGGTTCACATCTACTTCACTTTTGGTGAATCACAAACCAGCGAGATAATTGTAGATCCTGGCGTACCAAGCACAAGGTAAATGTTTGAGACAGTACAATGCTTGTTTGAGTTTTCACACATGAGACTCCCAATCAAATGTCTCAAAAAAATTTGGTTGCTCAATGTAGACCTCCTCCTCAACAACACCATTGAGAAGTGTTGTTTTTACATCCATCTGGTGGATCTCCCACCCCATCTGCACGGTTAGTGCAAGAATTTGACCTAATGGATGAATGCCTTGCTACGGGAGCAAATGGTTCCTCATAGTCAATTCCCTCAACTTGAGAGAATTATTTTGCCACTAATTTGGCCTTATACTTCTCTATGCTTCTGCCAGCTGCATGCATAACCTTGAAGATCCATATGGAACCCAGAATTTATTGATCTGTTGATCTTGGGACCACTTCCCAAACATTGTTCTTCATCATGGATTCATATTCTTCCACCATTGCATCAACCCAAACTAGTTTCTCAACTACTTCCTCAAAAGAGGATGGATCAGTATCTACAAGCTCAGTCATTAGAGCCATGTAGTGAGTCTACCTCTCATGAGAGCTCCTTTGCCTACACAAATTTGAAGGAGCTCCCACATTCTCCCTCACATCATGCACTATTCTTTCAACTTCTTGGGTTATTTTTCTAACTTCTCTGGATCGTTTTGTTTAAGGGATGTCTCCACTCTTCCTCCTCATTTCTCCTCCAGTTGTGGTTTCTCCAAAACTTCCTGAGACACCTCCTTTGGAGCTGAAATCTCCTACTCTGGTGTGATTTGAAGCTCCCTCTCAAAATAGCATCTCATTGATTTATCCTAACCAAAATTTACATCCCTTCACACAACTATCTTTCTAATGGAAGGTAAGTGCACATTGTAATTGTGTGGAGTTTCGGTGTAACCCACAAAAACTCCCAACTCTATTGTTGGCTTACGCTTCTTCCTCGAATCTTTGGAGACATGGTAGTAGACAGAGGCTCCAAATATCCTAAAGTGAGACACATTCGGCTTCCTCCCCAAGAAGGCCACATTCGTTGTAATCATAATAAGAATATGATGAGGACTCTGAAACTGCAAGTAGACTGTTTTTTTTAATGCCTCTGCCCACAAATGTAGTGGTAGGCCTTAGTCATGTAGGATATCTCTCACAATTCCAACAATGATATGGTTCTTTCTCTTAGCTACCCCATTCTACTGTGGGTTGTGGGGTGTTTTCGACTCTCTTTGATTTCCTTCTTTCGCATAGAAATCCTTGAATTCATTTGAAACATACTCACTTCCATTCTCACTCCTCAGAGCCTTCACTTTTCTTGTCAATCTCTTTCTCAACTAGTGCCTTGAATTCTAAAAATTTTGAGAATGTCTCATCCTTCTTCCGCATGAAGAAGATCCAACGCTTCCTTGAGAAATAATCAATAAAAATAATGAATTATTTATGTATGGAAGTGGAGGTTATCGAGAAGGGTCCATTGTTATGCAACTAGCTCACAAAATAGAAGAAAATATAGACCAACAACTTAAAATTTATCCTCTCCGTGGGGGAAACCTCCTTCACATTACATAAATGAAAAATTTTTGGATGATACAAATAACAAGACATCCTTTCTATATATATGAGTCTAAGGGGTCACAATATAATCAGATTCTACATAACAAACAATAATAATGTAAGGGCACAACAATAACAATAGTGGGCTTCCATGGGGCATAATAATAACAATATGGGGACTACATGGGCACAAAAATAACAATAAGTATGGTGCACTAACAATAACAATAAGGGGCTACACTAGTATTATAGGGACCTAACATGCCCCTCTCCTTCAAAAAAGTTTTGTCCTTAAGGCTTGAGTAGTTCTCGATGCTTCTGTATAAAATTATCACCCTCACATGTGGAACCTTCAGTGGGTAAGTTCTTCCATTTGATGAGATACTATGAAATTGATTGATTATGTAGTTGTCAAGTTCTTGATTCTATAACTGCTTCAGGTTCCAATATTATTTTTTCTTCCTTTTCGATTTCTGGAAATATTGTTTGAAATGGGATCTTATCACATATAAACTTCTTTAAGCATGAAACATGGAAAATCGGGTGCACTTGGGAAGATACAGAAAGCTCCAATTTGTATTTCATAGTACTAGTATTTTGAAAAATCTTGTAGGGACCATGGTACTTTGGTGATAATTTATTATCCTTCTTAGCCTGCTTGAGGGACATTTTTTTGTATGGTTGTAGCCGTAAAAATACACAGTCACCTACATCAAAACTTATTTCGATGTGATGTTGATCTTCCTTTTGTTGCATTCGATTATGTGACTAAGTGAGGTTATCCTTTAAGAGTTGGATAACTTGTTGTTAATGCTCAATGTGGTATTCCAATACTTGAACCTTAGAATTTTCTCTTAAATATGATGTGATGGATGGTGAATGATATCCATAAAGTGCCATAAATGGGGTCATTTTTGTTGCAGTATGGAATGAAGTGTTATACCACCATTCAGCCACTGGTAACCACTTGACCCATTTATCAGATGCAAAGAAACGAAGATATCCTTCCAAACATTTGTTCACTATCTTAGTTTTCCCATCAGATTGAGGATGATAAGATGAGATATGAGTTAATTGAGTACCCATAGAAGAAAATTATTCCGTCCAAAAATTTCTAGTAAAAATAAGATTTTTTTCGCTTACAATAATCTTTTGTTTCCATGTAGCTTTTGAATTGTTTCCATAAATGCAGTAGAAACTATGTTTGATTTAAATGGATGAGATAATGCACAAAATTTTGCATACTTGGTAAGTATATCAACTACCACCATGATGACACTCTTTCATTCGGACTTGGGTAAACTTGTGATAAAATCCATTGAAACCTCCTCCCAACGTTGGCTTGGAATGGCTAAAAGTTGTAATAGACCCATGGTATTCATTGTCTCCACTTTATTTTGTTGGCAAACCAAACATGTCGCCACAAACTTTTGAATATCATATTTAAGGAAATCGCAAAAAAAATCCTTCTTGACCGTATGTTAAGTTTTTAAAAATCTTGAGCTCCCTCCTAAGGGAGAGGTGTGAAATTCCAAAATAATATTTTGTTTGAGTTGGGAATTCTTACAAAGATATAGGTGATATTTTTACCATAATGAATCATTTTTCCAGCTAAATGTATCATATGCATTGGGCTATTGCTACAACTTTTGAATGAGTGTCCACACTTCTTTGGCATTCTTCCATTCATCCCTTGTTTTGGTTATCCAATATGGTTGGATAATAGAAATGGCACAAATAAATGCTTCCACATCCTCATGTTTTCTTGAGAGTGCATATGAAACAACATTTTGCTTCCCTTTTTTGTAGATGATTTCGAATTCATAACCCAACATCTTTGTGACCCATTTTAGCTGCTCTTCTGAAGATAATATTTGTTCCAAAAAGTATTTAGACTCTCATGATCTATTTTTACCTTGAAGTGTCTTCCCATTAGGTAAGGTCGCCATTGCTTTAGTGCATGTAGTATTTCCAACATTTCCTTCTAATAAATAGGTTTATGTAAATAATTTCCTTTGATTGGATAACTTTCAAAAGAAATGGGTCTTCCTTCTTGCATTAAAATAGAACCAATTCCATTTTTTTGGACAGAATTGTGAATTACGGATAAAACATGCTTCCCTAGACAGGAGCTAATCTAGAAAAACAGATTAAACACTATACGAATGCTTTTCCTAACTAAGAATAGACACATAGAATGGATTGGAGGCTTACTTGGAATCCAAGCACTTCCAAATGACTCCTTCTTTCGCTTTTGTTGTAGCTTCAAATTCCAGCCGGTTGTGCAAAATATTTCCTGCAAGAATGAACACTAAACAGAAGAAGACAGCAATAATACAGATGTCTATTCAAGTTAGTTTGCTAAATCAGTAAAGCATAAACCATATACATCAACTAATATCTTGTAATATGGAAAATCAAAGCCAATACAGATGCATATAGGGAAAAGTAAGTTGTACTCTTTATTAATGATAGAAGGGGAGGTTACAACCTAGTGACTGATTTGAAGTGACCATCTCCAGCAGCATCCCAACCTCATCACAGTACAAATCTCTCCAGCAACTGTTACAAAAATCTAACCCTCAATTAAAATTCCACCAGCATTTCTACACTCAAATTCTTCCTTCTCAAACACTAAGATCTGTGCTTAATTTATAGAGGAGCTGAAGGTATTTTTACAATCAATGACTTTCCAATAATAGGCAAGACATGTTTCCAATCTTGTAGATGTCAAATGGACACATGGATTCGAAGCTTGACACATGTGAACTCTTTTAGAAGGCACTGGCCAAGTGGAGATTCCGGAACAATGAGAATTTCGCTCCCAATGTGACCAATGCACCTGTGAATTTTGGGAAGTGCTTTGCAGAGTAGCCTTTCATGGGGCTACCTACATATACAATGCACTTAGTCCCTTTAGAGGCAGCGTTGATGAGCTCTCATATGATATATTATAAACTTCAAATATTGGAAACCTTTGCTTGATGAAAGTCATGTATGATTTGTCTTGTTCTTTGTCTTAGAGCATGTAGCAACTTGACATGATAGGGGATGATAGACCCTTATTCATTGGTCCTGGAGATGATGCCCAGTTAACCAGGTCATTGGGAATGATGACCAAATTGACCTATAACAAATTTCCCCCGAAAGCATGAAGTCAAAATAATAATAATAACATTTGATTGATATTCTTTACACTGTGATGGGCTGGAGATGAAGCAGAGTGGTCACCTACATCAATCTTACAACACATTACATCATGATATATCCTCTTTGATAATAATTTCTAAGGGTAGGCATTCCCATGTTCAGCACATAAACAATCTAATAACATGTACATAATTTAGAAAGTCATCTTCATTGGAATGTTGCCCAATGCAGACATGCCTACAGATATAAGCCCATGTTCGGATGACAATATGTATGTAAGGTCACCGTACAGATGATGTGTACAACAATCCTGAAATCACGGCCTGGATGGTTGAAACTAGATCCGGGGTCTTCTTATCTCATTCACTTGATCATTCAGGTACAAGTCTAGCCATGCAAATATATGATTTGTAGTTGAACATGGAAAGACATTGTTTGATTACCAGACAATGATGTGAGTTGTTAACAAATGCGAGAGAACCACCATTAATGTCAATGGCCCTCAAGATACTACAATAAATTTCGTAAGGCATGAATAGATGATTTGATGTTGAACGCCAAACAAAATATTTTGATCAAAATTCCGGAAGCAAGGATCTTGTCGATGTTGTAACAAGCCTCATGGTACTGGAATCATATGTTTCTAAGTGGACTTCCTGGATATTTATTTTTCATCGACAGGAAGTCACCTTATTGCGAAATGGGAGTTACTGATTTCAGAGAAAAGGGTATGACTTGATATAGAAATTTTCAGGGATGACAGTCATGAGAATGAAGGTTTATGAGAATTGCAAATGGATGAGTATTCACTGGATGACTTCTTTTGAACATATCGGCGACACTGAGATGAGTTGGCAGCATTGATCCAAAGCCGAAGTGAAGGTATGATGAACCATAGGTATGAATGAACCGTCAAGAAGATTACCCAACCCAAACAATCACGGACATGGAGTGAAGGAAGTGTCATGTTCAAGAGCGACTTGCTACCATAAATAATTCTGCTCACTTTTCCCAAATTTTCCCCAATCATTTGTCGACCAGTATCTCTTTATTTTTTAACAATCTTGAGGAGGATAACATTTTCTTGATCTATAATTCAAGGGCCTTCGGGCGAATAATGTATCGCTATTTAATAATTTAACGAGTCTAGCAATGAATGAAACTCGATTCTTGCCATGATCGACAAGCCCGTCGTTATTTTATGTTTTAACGAGCTTAACGACAGTGATAGCCCAGTCCTTTTTCATATTTAGAGAGTTTGAAAAAGCGGATGAAATAAAACTCCATAAGTACTTTTTTGTAAAGTTGTTGCTCAGATCCGAAAAAGTGTAAAATAATATCTGAGAGAACCTCCTTAGTCATGTTCGACCAAGGTATTCCTTTTTCGTAAATAATCTATCTTAGTCCGAAAAAGGGTTAAACTTATACCAAGTAGATATCAATTCATTTACTTTTACGAGCTCGAAAATACAAGTGCTCGGCAATATTTTCACATTATCGAAGTCTGAAAAGAGCTAAAAGAAGACTCCAAGGGTTCCTTTTTCGTTGTTATCGAAGCTCGAAAAAGAGATAAAAGTGTGCTTCAAATCATTTTTCTTTTTTAACAAAGCTCAAAAAATAAGGAGAAAAAGTATGCTTTGTGGTCAAATCATTCTTGAAATAAATTTGCATGACTAATATGTTCGTCAATTATAAGACCTGTTTCAGAGCAACATCAAATGGATTAAAAATACCTGTTTCATGATAAAAAACATAATAAAACTATAGTCATAGCAATAAATATTCATTGCAAACAATTAAATGACTAAATAAAAGTAGTTTCACTATTCATTTTTACCATTCCATAGTTACCATTTGCATTTTGAAGCTCTGAACCTGATTTTTCCCCCGAGCTTCAGCTGTTGATTGCGTTCGTTTCTGTGGACATATTTCGTTGCTGTTTGATCTAGGTTAGTGCCATGAACCCCCTCTTTCCTTTAGTATTCATTTCATTTCCAAATTCTGAAAAATTTCAGGGTTTTAAGGCCCCTAGGGTCAATTCTGCCCAAAAAGAGGGCAACGCACCATTGAATGTCGAAACCTGCGTTGCATAGCAAGTACAGTGAAGGTTACTTGCACATGCAACGCACTGTCTCTTTTTAGGGAGTGCGTTGGGCGCAATCTAAATTTTTTATTTTCTAATTATGCCCAAAATTTGCCTTTTTTTTTGCAATGAATGGAATCTAATGGATCTTATGGTTTTATTTCAGGTTTCCATCAGATTACAATGATGATTAAATGGAGGGAAATAGAACATGAAGAACAGGATATGATTGCCCTAAATGATCTGGGTACAATAAGAGCCCTAAGAGATTGTGGACTGCTTAAGTACTTCAGGTTGTCAGGGATGAGGCAACAAATAGAACTCTTGGAGTTCTTAGTTCAAGCATGGGATCCAGCTATTGAGGCATTTCACATTAAGAACCAAGTGGTTCCTATAATTTTCTAGGATGTATACTTTCTCATAGGTTTGTCGAGGAGAGGCTTGCCAATTTCATTCTCAGGGTATATTGTTGGAGGGGAGGCTGTGAGAGATTATATTATGCGGCATTGCTATCCAGGGGCAAAGCCAAGAAAATATGGAAAGATAAACATCAGGGACGTTAGAGAATTGTCTTTAAGAACTATCCTTTTCACAATCGCTAAACTTGCTGGCACCATTACACTACATGTAGCGAATAGATCATATATGCAGTATGCACTAGAGTGCTTGAAGCCAACAGCCTTCAACTGGTCTGAAGTTGTTCTTTCTCAGATAAAGGAACAACTGAACAAAGAAAAAGGAGGAAGGAAGAATAATTTTAGTTATGGTTCAATCCTTATATCCTTCGCTTTGGAACGGATTCCACTGATGCAGCCACAACATGTGACACTGGATATAGCTAGTCCTAGAGATCCGAGGATGCAGAGATGGTTAGAACTCATGGGTCGGCATGCAGGCCAATCTACCATTTTTTTCTCGACTGCGTTCTTCACCTATTTTAGGCGACAAATTGTTGCCATCGATGAGTATGCATACACAGGGATTGATTTCTGAGGAGATCCAGATTTAGCATTACCAGAAGGTGCTCAGTGGGGTGCAATGGGTAAGAATGTTTTGATCATGTTTTTTATTTTTCCTAAGGTTTATAAAAAAATTTTGTATTTTTTATGTTTTCCCAAGACTAAACTAAATGTTTTATGCAATGCAGATGTTGGTCGTGTTCAACCAGTAGAGGAACCAGAGCGCGAAGCAGATGCACCAGCAGAGAGGGCTTTCGGGAATGCAGTCCTTCAGGATCTTGATATGGCTGAGACTTTGGCTGAGCTTCGACAACACATAGGGGGTTGACCTTTGGGATTTTGGATTTCCAGATCGAAGAGTTACCCATGCAACTACAGTGACACACTATTGGGGTTCCTAACCGCTGGATGCGGTTACTCCGTAGGATAGCTAGATCTATAACATGTTACCACGAGCACCACTAGTTTACATGTGACTTTTTGCATACATTTTGAGGTTAGATGACCAATGTGTCTTAGGCACAAATTTTGTAAAAACATATACATATCTATCTATATGATTTCATAGTTTTTCCTATGTTTATTGTGCAATCATATTCAATGATATGAATGCTTTATTTACATATGTTGCAAATGTCTGTCTAAAACTTGATTAGCTAATGAATCAATCAATGTGTTCAAATTTCTAGAAATGTGTTGATATTTTATAAAATCAAAATGTCTTTCCAAAAGTCAAACTCTTAGGAACAATCTATGAAGTGTTGGATTTCTAACAGTATAAACACTAGTAAGTTGTAATACCACAAGTTTTGAGTCTAACCTTATGATTATGTGGTTAATACCAAATGAAATCGCATCAGAGAGAAGTTCGATCAACGTGCTATACTCATCGATATTGTTCATCGATCTACCAATACAAATCCCTTGAAAACTCACTAACTCGTCGTTCGGAGCGAAAATGGCCCACCCTGCAAAGGATAGATTTTGCGTACTACGACTAGCACCATCAGCATATCCAACAAATTGTTCTTAAGATTCAGACATCTGCAATGAAATGTAAAGTGGATTACTAACATCAAGAAAACTCTAAAAACAAACTAAGATAATGAATGCAAATCAACAACATATATATACAATATAATAAAAAAAATATTACTACACTCATGATTAAGCATAGTAACGTTTCAGATACAACCCATTTCTAGGCTGCGCCTACGGAATTCCATCGTAATCAACCAACTCATAGGCACCTTTAGCAAGAACTCTTTGATAATATAGGGGCCATGCCATAATGGCTCAAATATCCCTGTACCTATTACATCAGCTTCTTGATCGTAAAGAAGGACCAAGTCGCCCTCTGAAAAAATGTGAGGCTGGACATTTTTTTCGTATTACACCTTTATACGTCTCTTATGTGCTTCGTTGGCAAGATGGATGAGGTTAAGGAGACGCGCTTCTTTTTCTTAGGTGTCAAGTAACAAGTTTATTGCGAGTTTTAATGATGGTATTTCTCTTTGGATTGGTAAGATAACTTCCAGACCATATAGTAATTGTAAAGGAGTAAATCCAGCCGTGTTTCTCACCGAGGTTCAATACGCCCACAAGGCGGAGTACATGATCAAATTCCAGTTTCTTTTATGAACTCCTATCATTTGTTGAAGCATACATTTAAGAATATTGTTGATAGCCTCAACTTTTCCATTTGATTGTGGATAATAAGGAGTAGAATTATCATGTGACAATCCTAACTTGGCAGTCAATTCAGACATTATGTGGTTGCGAAAATGCTTCCCATGATCTATAACTATAGCCTGTGGGACCCAAAACCTTGCAATAACATGATTAAAGAAAAATAATGCAGTTGTTTGTCCCGTGTTGCTGGATGTAGGCATCGCTTTGACCCATTTGGTAAAATAGTCGACTGCGACAATAATATAACCATGCCCCCCAAACGAATGAGGGTTACAGGTCATGAAGTCAACACCCCATTTCAAAAATGGTCCCACAGATACAACAGGATGCATTGGCGCTGACGGCTTGCGGATTTTACGATAAAAAATCTGGCACGCATGACAACTCCTGACCGCGAGGATGCAATCTCGAAAATAGTAGGCCAAAAGTAATCGGCGCGAAGTATCTTTTGCATGGTAGCATATCCAAATAAATTTCCACCACAAGCCCTAGCATGAAAATCATTTAAAACTTTTTCGGCCTCCTCATGAGTGAGGCACCTCCTTAAAATGGTATCGACACCACGACGATAAAGTGTATTGCCGACAATCAGATAATGTTTGGCTTGGTATCAAATTCGTCGTTGTTTAGACCGAGAGGAATCAGGTCGAAAAGTTTGGGTTTGGAGATAAATGATGAAATCCCCATACCAAGGATTAGATGATCCAATCAGAAACAGAGACTTGTTAGGAATTGATGGTTCTGATGTGGTTGCAGTACTATCAGAGGGAAGGTCACAGAGAAGCTCAACAAAAAATAAAGATTTCTTTGACTTGGATTTGATGAATTCCAAATCAAATTCTTGCAAAATGAAAATCCATTTTGAATATTTTTCCCCCATCAATTGACGTGATAAGATATAAGTCATGGGGTTGAAATCCGAAACGATAATGGTTTTTCGGAGCAGGATATAATGGCGAAATCTTTGAACAGCTTGAACAGCTACCAAGGCAAGCTTTTCTACGTATGAGTACTTAACTTATATATCAGTGATATTACGACTCAAATAATAGATCAGATGTTCAATTCCATCTTCTACTTGGACCAATACCATAGCAATGGTCGTTTCATCCGTGGCGATATATAGGAATAATCATTTTGATAACTAGGGGGATACATTAATGACGCTTGGACAAGAGTATCCTTGACAGCATCAAAAGAAGCTTGCGCAACTTGGTCCCAATGGAAGGGAACCCCCTTTTTCAAGAGTCGAGTAAATCCTTTAGCCATTTCGGCGTAGTTTGGAATGAACCTTCTTAGGAAGTTAGCCTTTCCCTGAAGTTTCTGTATCTGAAGTAAATTTGATGGTGCAGGCAAATCAAGAATGGCCTGAACCTTCAATGGGTCTATTCAAATTCCTTCTTTTGAGACTACGAATCCAAGCAGACAACCAAAACCAACACAAAACACACATTTATGTGGATTTAGGTGTATTTTTTAGTGTCGGCAGCGTAATAAAATGGCTTTCAAATGCATCGGGTGATCAGTCTAATCGTGAATGTGCTAGTAAATCATCTAGATATGGTTGAACAATGTGCTTGATGTCATTGAAAGCATAATCCATTGCTCTCTGAAAAGTTGCCCCAGCGTTCTTTAAACCAAACGGAAGTTTCCTATAAGCAAATGTGCCCCAGGGAAAGATAAATGTTGTTTGATGTTGATCCTCTGGGCAGATATTGATTTGATTATAGCCGGAAAATTCATCCATGAATGAAAATATTTCACATCCAGCACAATCGTCAATAATCTGGTCGATAAAGGGAGCAGGATATTTGTCTTTTGGACAAGCATGATTAACGTCCCAATAATTGACACACACTCTAATGGTTCCTTGTTTTTCATGACAGGAACGATATTGTAAACCCACTCAGTTAGCGAAATAGGGTAAATGAAACCAGCACGCAAAAAAATTTCAACTTCTACTTTGATGGCAGCGGCTTTCTTTGGATGAACAGGACGAAGCCATTGACGCACCGGTTTGACATCAGGATACATATTAATAGTTTGTTCAACTATACTAGTGTCTATGTATGGCATTTCCTCGTAAGACCAAGAAAATACATCACGAAATTCACGAAACAGAGAGCGATATGATCCAAGTTCTGATGGAGAACAAGATACGCCAACATGAATATTTTCTAAAATGCCAGGTTTGGTCGAAATATCGATAGAAATGGTTTCTTCAATATTTGACAGATTTCGCTCGGGATCGATTGCATTAATTGGTAAAGAATTTGAAAAGAAATTTTTGATTAATGGGTGATATAATTCACCAAGATAGTTTTATGCATAATCAGGAAGATGGGAACGATGATGATAATCTTCCCATGGTTCTCTTTCTGACATCATAGCTTCCAAAATATTTTCATCTGTCAAAAACATTGAGGAAAATGGATCAGATGGAGTACCAAAATCTAAGGAACAATCAACCCAAACACTCGGCGACGCTGATTTCTTATTTTCCACCCAAGCCAGATAGATTGATTGCTATGCCAACTCAATAGGGTTGGGTGGTAAAAATTCATCCAACATAGCAATATCAGAATCACCCGTACTCTCCCTTAAGCCAGATAGAGTGGAAGAGATCATGTAGTAGGTCTCTATACTTACAATTTCTGCCGACGTCGGAGGTATCGGTAATGCAGAGGTTCCCATAAGAGTGGAATCCTTTAAGAGTCCTACACCAATGTTCTGAAGTTCTATTTTGGGTATGTGAATGAACGGAATGCTTCCAGTTACGTGCGAAGCGGAGGCAAAGAAGGATAGCTGATTAATGACTGTGATTGTACCTTTATGTGGAAAGGAAATCATTATAAAGTATGTAGAAACAATTGCAGTCATCGCATATACCCATGGCCTTCCAAGTAGAATATTATAGTCAAGTGTTCTATCAACAACCTAGACATCAACATTCACTATTTTCCCCCCTAATTCAACATGCAGGTTATTAATAATACCACAAGGTTTATATGTTCGTCCATCAAAAGCCTTCAACGTCGTTGATGATTGTGATAAGTGCGGCGAGCCAAACGACTTCCAACAATTTAGAGACATAATTCATGTAGATGCTCCCTCATCAATAATAGTGCGATGAACAAGGTGATTGAGAACATTTACTTGTATGGAGAATTCAAATTCTACTGGTAGTTGCGACACATAGCCCGTATGATTAAAGACGACAAGATTAGAATCAATCGAATCAATTCCACCAATAGCCGATAATAAAGCCTATTTTTGGGAGGGACAATTTTGTAATACCTCAAGAGCAGACATAGCTGAAGGGGATTGAGCCAAATCTTCAACTATATTATAATTTTGTGCAGCTCTTTCTCGAGGATTATATATCGATTTGTGAATTACTCCCTTTGGTGGCTTGATTATCAATTCAGGAATAATAGTAGGTGGTACTGATTCCGTAGACAGATTCGTAGTCAAGGTAGTAGGTTGATCAGTGCCCTGACTACCATAATATTTATTATGCATTGACACCAAAATATCTGTTGAAGGTTTTGTGGATAACATTGACACTTGGAAACTAGGAGCTAGATCCGTAGCAACCAAATTAGTGTCTGGATTTAGAAATGGGTCTGTCAACACAGCTAACGCATGAGAAGTCTTGATGATTTTTGAGACTTCAGCGCGGTGAGGACAATCCCTAACAAAATGTTACTCATTACAGATTATGCATGGATAACAAGGTTTCCGAGGTCTAGACGATTGATCAGATGATCTTTCCTACGAGTTAGAATTTTTCTTTTTCTTTGATTTCCCCTTTTTCTTACTTCCGGGTTGCTTGTCACTTTTGCCTTTGTCAAACGACATGACATTAATTTCGGAAGCAGGAGCAGGATCAGATGTAGTAGTGTGGTGTGTTCTTGCAGTGCCTATCAAGCTGTCTCTGGCATGAGAGTCCTTTAATTGATGAGGAACATTGAAATTAGATCTCGGCACGTTAGGAATTTTTTCATAGAGCGTGCCAGACTTAGTGTAAATAAATTCTAAATATTGGGCACAAGACATAACTTTCTCTTCTGTGACGACGCCACCCTTAGCCACATCCTCAGTTATAGATGGTAACAGGGACTTAATGAACCATTCAGCAAGGAGTTGATCTAGAACACATGTCTTAACCATTCTACGACGACAACGCCACTCATGAATATGATCAGAGATGTGAGTAGAATTAGTCTGTTTCAAATTGGTCAAGAGTTCCGTTCCAGTTTCATATCTAATAGGTAACTGGAAATGAGTCAAAAATACAGTAGCTAGGGCAGTTAAATTATCAAAAGAAGCTCTAGGTAACTCAATGTACCATTTTGCAGTCGAACCTGTGAGCATATGCTGGAAAAGACGTAGTTGAATAGAATCATCATTCAGGGAGTTTGATGAACACCATAAATGATAAGTCATGACATGAGTCGATGAATCTTCTCCAGGGTTTCCATTGAACTTAGGAATATCTGAGGGTAATTTGTGGAGTATCATCAGCCACTAAGGAGCATAGTTGATTGGATCATTGGTTAACCGATTTAAATCTAGTAACTCTAAAGTTGCGACAAAAGGCAACTGTCTATTAAGGTCTAGTTGAGCATAGCCAGGGTAAGATGGAATTGCTTAAGAAACAGGCCTTTGAGCACCAGAATAAGGAATATGCTACTAGTAACCCAGATAGGGGTTGTTTTGAAAAGCAAACGCTTGAGGATTCTTTTGACCAAAAGCTGGATATGATACTTGTTTAAATGAAGTTTGAGGCATTTGCGCCTGAGGTTGCCAAGGGGTCTATCCACCAATGTTATAACCCAAATTAGGATAATTTGGATTTGGTTTATAGGTATAACCAGTTTGTCGTTGTGACATCCCATAAAATGGTAAACCAACTCGTGAATAAATGATTCTGGATACATGTTGTTGTAAATTAACCGAGGGATTTGGAGTCTATGGACCCAACATTTTATGATATTGAGTTGAAGGACCTACTTGATAAGGTTGGTGTACAAAATTTTGATTCTATAACAAGGGTAAAGATGTATTGACAAGCGGTAATGATGTGGGTGTAACAGATTGAACTAGTTAATACGAGTGTACAACCATTTGTGTTTGGATAGGCAGAGTGGGCTACCATTGACAAACATTCATTTCAACATTAGGTTGACCAAAAAGTGATGGAGTACTGTCATATTGGGTGACCAAAGGTTTCCCCCTAGCATGAGGAGGATAATAAGACAGACAATATTTCTCTCCAAATGCTGGGAGTCCAGTTGATATGGTGCTTAAAGGAATAGACCCAGAAGGACCGGCTTGATATTACCCTGATGATGTGTATAAAGAATCAAACAGTTTAGTACTTACTATAGGATTACCAGTTAAAATACCAGATGATGACATTGGTAAAGACCATGGTTTTGAGGATGCACCAGAGTAAATTCCAGATAATGATTTATAACCTAATGGGACCATAGGGCCACCATGAAAATATGACTCTGGTGAAGTTGTGAACATCGACGAAGTAGCGAGGGCAGGAGCTGACATAATTGGAACAACAGACCCAACCGAAGATGTTGCTTTAGGCATGGTTGCTTGACCAAATGTATACCCTTTAAGATCGATGGGAGTTTGAATGGGAACAGGATCAATAAAAGCAGATGGAAACGATTGAGGAAAAGATTTGTATAGGTAAAGGTCCTCCCCAAAATGGGTTGGAGTTAAAGGTGTCCCATCTTGTGGGATTTATTCAATCGCAATTAAACCAGGTGGAAGTATTTCACCATCAAGCCCAAAGTATATTTTATGTGGTTGACTGTGTGATATAGGAGACTCAATGGCTACAGAAATTTGTGGAATGACCAAAGGAGGAACAACTTCCGGTTGTGCAACTTCTAGATTCAAATGTTCTGGCAAAGAAGAGATAGGATCTGGACCAATTTGTGGTTGAACAACGTCAGGTCCAGGAGGTATGGTCTCACTGATTGGATGGATTGTGACCACAAGTAGCTATGAAGACTCCATTTCGACATAGTAAACGATCCAAGATGTGTAGAAACAACTTGCGCTAACTCTAGTTTATGGGAAAATGATGTTTCACCAGAGGTACGAATTGCACTTGATTCAGCAGATCATGATCGCCTTCGCCTACGAGAAGTAACTTCTGGTGGTAAAGGTGGTTTTAAAGCTAATATACGCAAACGACGAGGAAAAGGATTTTGTTCTTCCACGATTACTGATTTATTTTAACCAAAAAAAAATAAAAAAAATAAAAGGGTAATGCTAGGAAAAAGGGTTTACCAAGAAACTGCGAACTGCAGAATACCTCCTGGCGAACCAAGAAGTATGGGCAGGCAATCTCCCCGAATGTTGTGTTCGGTGTATCACAATTTACAAGGTGGATGACTCGATTCACTATGGATGGATAGCACCTAAAATTTGTCCTCCCAAATATACCTGAAGGTACGTGGAGGCCCAAGTCCGTATTAGCACTGTTTGATGCAAAAACGCACAGTGAGAGGACCCCTTTATACTTATCATATTGTAACACCACCCAATATACCCGAAATTATGTGTACGAGCTACAATATACTTATGTACATTGAGTGAGGTATCACACTCGAAATGTATTGCAGACAAGTTAACGACAGTTGCTATGTTTTACGACGCCAAAACACGTCTCTAGCCTAGACCTTCTAAATGTTATCGTTATGGTTCCAATGCTTTGTTAGGTAAATTGAAATAAATTTTATGTTGATCTTGCTTAACAATTTTTCTTTCAAAGGTTCACCATGATGATATATTGGAAATTCCTAAAATTAAAACTAAGAATGATAAGCAATCTTTCACTTTTAGTTTTTTCAATGAAAATCCTAGCTACTAGAGGGAAAGACAAAACAATTTGTGAGCAAACAAATCAATGAGCACAAACTAAATGCAGATTTCCTAATTGTTCCTTTTGCAAAACACACAAACCTCTACATGAAAATGAAAGTTTTACTTTTCAGATCCTTTAATGTTATGAATGCAGAAAAGAAACTAAGTGCACTAAATCGACAAAACAAATGCCTTTTACTTTCGAGAAATGAGGAATACAAACAACAATTTCTCTTTTGAAGGAAAAATGAGGAATTTAAAAACAAAATATCCTATCATGAAATGAATAATTTACGATAATTTCCTATTTCAAAAGCAAATGGACCTAATGTGACAATGAAAATACTTTGAAATTAATTCGTCAATGATAAAGAAAAACACTTTAAACAAACATTGAAGAAATTTTCTTTCAAAGGAGGAAGAAGTAGATAGATTCACTGGTCAATATGAGGTTCAAACTTTTCAAAACACAGTAGAAAACAAACTAAATCAAATTGAAAAGACAAATTCAAGGGAATTTGGATGGTTTCAGGAGGCAACGTAGGCTCTAAGGAGAGACATTGCTTTGCAACGCAGGCTTGAAAGGGAGACAATGCTATGCAAAGCACTATGTCTTGTCCAAGAGTGCGTTGGGCACAGTGTATTAAGAAAAACACAGCTGTTTAACACACTTCTTTTGAAAATTTTGATTTCAAAAAGTTTAATCTTTGTGAGTATTAACTACTGGGTGAATAAACAGAGAAAATCAGAGGCTAAAACACCTAGGACAAAGAAAAATTCTCCCCATTGGAGTCGCCAATTTGTTGGATAAAATTGTGAATTACGGATAAAACACGCCTAGAACAACATATTAAAGACTATACGACTACTTTTCCTAACTAAGAACAGATATAGAGAATGGATTGGAGGCTTACTTGGAATCCAAGAACTTCCAAATGACTCCTTCTGTCGCTTCCGTTGTAGCTTCAAATTCCAGCCAGCTGTGCAAAATATTTCCTACAAGAATGAACACTAAACAGTAGAAGATAGCAATAATACAAATGTCTATTCAAGTTAGTTTGCTAAATCAATAAAGCATAAACCATATACATCAACTAAGATATTGTAATATGGAAACTCAAAGCCAATACAGATGCATATAGGAAAAATTAAGATGTACTCTTTATCAATGATAGAAGGGGAGGTTACAAACTAGTGACTGATTTAAAGTGACCATCTCCAGCAGCATCCCAACCTCATCACAGTATAAATCTCTCCAGCAGCTGTTACACAAATCTAACCCTCAATTAAAATTCCACCAGCATTTCTCTACTCAAATTCTTTCTTCTCAAATACTAAGATTTATGCTTAATTTATAGAGGAGCTGAAGGTAGTTTTACAATCAATGACTTTCCAATAATAGGCAAGACATGTTTCCAATCTTGTAGATGTCAAATGGACACATGGATTCGTAGATTGACACATGTGAACTCTTCTAGAAGGCATTGGCCAAGTGGAGATTCTGAAACAATAAGAATTTCGCTCCCAATGTGACCAACACACCTGTGAATGTCGAGAAATGCTTTGTAGAGTAGCCTTGCATGGGGCTACCTTCATATGAAATGCACTTAGTCCCTTTAGAGGCAGCGTTGATGAGCTCTGATATGATATATTATAAACTTCAAATCTTGGAAACCTCTTCTTGATGAAAGTCATGTATGATTTGTCTTTTTCTTTGTCTTAGGGCATGTAGCAACTTGAAATTATAGGGGATGATAGACCCTTATTCATTGGTCCTAGAGATGATGCCCAGTTAACCAGGTCATTGGGAATGATGCCCAAATTTACCTATAACACATTTGTTGATACATCACATGCCACAATAAAGGTTTTTGTGAAGTTTGTCATAGCTAATACCAGTTCTTGGCACATTGCCTCTTTAAGATGTTTAAAGGCCATAGTTGCTTCTGGAGTCCAAGAAAATGCATCTTTCTTTAGTAATGTTGTTATAGGTGTTTCTATTCTCCCACAATTATTTAAAAACTTGCGTTAATACCCTATCAACCTGAGAAATCCTCGAATATTCTATATGGTTGTGGGGATTTTCCATTCCTTAAAGGTTTTAATTTTGTTAGGGTCTAACTTAACACCCTCATGAGAAACAATATGACCCAGATATTCCACCTTCTATACTCCAAAGAAACATTTGGAGGTTTTTTCATATAATTGTTTCTCCTCCAATAGTTTGAGCACCATGTCAACATGTTGAACATGATCCTTCCAAGAATTTTTGTAGATTAGTATATCATCAAAAAATACTAAAAAAAAAATTATAAGGAAGGGTTTGAAAATGGAATTCATCAAACCTTGAAATGTAGAAGGTGCATTGGTAAGGCCAAAAGGCATGACCAAAAATTCATAATGACCCTCATGAGTTCTAATGATGTTCTTGGAATGTCTTTGGACTTCATTCTAATTGCTCCATGTAGTTCCTCCAACAATTCATCAACTATTGGAATGCATGTAGAGGGATTCTATTACATGTCGAGTGATTATATTACATTTAGGGTCAAAGGTGAGGCATGTAGAGTGATTCTATTATTTACAGGGTCCAGTTACAGTTGTAGCACTAGTGTGGTGTGAGTGAAATCAGTCAACTCAAATTAATTGAGTTAAAATCAGTTTAACTAGTTCTAACTGAGTGATGAGCTAGTGGAAGGTCAATTGAATTAAATTAGATTTAATTCACAATTAGTGATCTACCAAGTAACTGATGATTCACTATTAATAGTTGCATGCATGTCAATTCTAATGACGACCCAGTTGATACAAAGTTTAAAGTTAAGTAAACTATCAGTTGTATTAATCGTGAATTTCCTGAGTGCAATTATAAAGCCTCGAGATGCCCATGATGTATTGCGCAGTCAAGGAAGGTTGGAATTCTTATTTAATAGGAATTATTTTTCCTGGGGATTGCATGAGCAAGGCAAGCTGAAGGTGGGTAGGAAATTGTCTATGTATTGGTCCAATTTTTCCTAGATCAGCGTGAGACGATTGGTAGAGGGTATGAGGATCTTGTGAGCACACATGCATTGTATAGTTTAATGATTCCTTGGCTAATTATACAATAAATATGAAGAGGTTTTGAGCAGGTTTCTTTCCCTGGGAAAATCTTGTGTTGTGTGATTAATTTACTTCTTTCTCGATCGTGATTTATATTCCGCAAATATTCGTGATCTATATTTTGCAAATATTGTAGAAGGATTTAGTACCTTGTTTTAGTAAATTGCATGATCAGAGTGAATCCATTGGTGTAATTTCTACATGGTATCAGAGCGCCAGGAATCAAAATAGTGGAGAATAAATTGAGTTTGTGTTGAATTGTATTCAAATTTGCACATACATTCTTTGGAGCTAAACGCTGACCGGGATGTCTTTCACCAGCTTGAGACTCGAATATGCACTAGAGGGAAATTTGAATTATATTGCATGGAGGGGCAGGATGGAGGCAGTTTTGTAGGATAATGGGTTGAAGT
This sequence comes from Pinus albicaulis, assembly GCA_034641835.2. NCBI lineage: Eukaryota > Viridiplantae > Streptophyta > Pinopsida > Pinales > Pinaceae > Pinus > Pinus albicaulis. Next base: position 484,614,982 of record CM076573.1, read on the forward strand.
ATTTCATTGAAACTGATATTCCTGGACCCAATCAAGCATACGTTGCGCAGCATGAAGCATGGAGGAAGAATGTCACAAAGGCAAGGAGGATCTTCTTAGAGAGAGTTCGAGATCATATTGTCTCAAGTATCCATGGCAGGGAAAATCCATATGTTATGTGGAAAGCCTTGATAGATCTGTTTCAAAGCAGCAGTGACCACAGAAAATTGTTACTCAAGGACAAGCTCAAAAAAATGAAAATGGAGAAGGGCGACACAATCCAAAAATACTTGACCAAGTTCACTCAATGTCGAGATGAGCTTGGAAGTGTTGGGATTACTGTTGTTTATGATGACTTGGTGAGCCTAGAACTTCTAGGCCTTCCCATGAGTTGCCATAGTTACCAAGAATCTGTGAATGGGTGGGAGAATTTACCATATTGGGAGCAACTATGGTCGAATTTAGTACAAGAAGAGTTTCGGAAGAATACCAAGGATGGATCCTCATCCAAGACTGATGATTAGGAAATTATGCCTTGGCTGGTAAGGAAAATAAGGGGAAAGGGAGGAAGTCCCATTCTAAATCTGAGACCAGAAAAGAAGGAAAGAAGCGTGACATGTCCAAGGTGAAATGTTTTCACTGTCATGAGCATGGACACTATGCCACAAATTTTCCACAAAAGAAGAAGAACAACAAGAAGGCTCTGGGAGTTGGAGTGGGTGAAGCTTTGGCCTCATATTTTGAGTTGGACTTCTCTATCATCGGATGCATGGTGTCAACTGTGACGGGATCTATGTGGTACTTGGATAGTGGAGCATCTTTCCACATAACGGGAAACAAAGAACTCTTTAGTAGCTTGGAGGAGAAGGATCTTCAAATGCACATCGAGATGGGTGATGAAAGGAGGTATACTCCTACCCAGATTGGTACAGTTACTTTCCAGAGACATAGAGGTAAACCTTTAGTATTAAAAGACTTCATGCATGTACCACGCTTGAAAAATAATTTATTTTTAGTTTCTATGTTGGAGGATCTTGGATATGATGTGGTTTTTAGTGAAGGAAAGGCGTTCCTTCGTCACAAAGCCATAGGACAGGTAAAGAAGATTGGGATTCGAGTGAAGAAGCTCTACAAACTTGATGTAGATGGCTGAGCAGCATTGAGCAGTAAAGCAAGGGAGGTGGTGAGCCGTGATACAGGTGAGTTATGGCACAGGAGATTGGGCCACCTGCACCACAGTGCTTTGAGGATCATGCAGCAGATTTTTACAAGTATTCCAAAGGGTACTCTTGCGCAGATAGACACATGCAAAGAATGTACCATGGCGTAGTATACTAAATCCACTTTTCATGAGAAGGATAACCGAACAGTGTAAATCCTTGAGAGTTCACTCAGACGTGTGTGGACCATTCTCTACAGCTTCCACAGCAAAGCACAGGTATTATGTGATTTTTGTTGATGATTTTTCTAGAAAGTGTTGGATATTCTTTCTGTAGAAGAAAGATCAGACATTCACATTAGGGGAATTTTGAGGTCTGAAATGGGCCTCCTAAGGAAATTATAAAATAATAGTGGAAATAATAAAATAAAATTTGATTACATCATCAAATTTTAGATGGAAAAAAGAAAAAAATACTTTTTAAACTTGTATTTTGAACTTATCTCCCTAAAGTTTTACTCAAATATCAAGTAGGAATACTAGTTTGATGCAAAATTTAATTCCCTATTCAAGGAGTACCCATGTTGCATACTTTTGATGGAATCTGCTACACGAAAAATGAGAAATACATGAAAAATGTGATTGCAATCACATTTTTTCATGTATTTCTCATTTTTCATGTATCAGGTCCATCAAAAGTATGAAAAGTGGGTACTCCTTGGATGAGGAATTAAATTTTGCATCCAACGAGTAATCCCGCTTGAAATTTGAGAAAACCCTTAGGGAGATAAGTTTAAAATACGAGTTGAAAAAGTAGTTTTATTATTTTATTATTTTTTAATCTTTTTAATTTTTTCCTTCAAAAATGGTGAATCATCCCCCATGGTTTACTTCAACATATTGAAACCTATTGGTTCTCATAAATTTTATTTTGGTTGTACATTTTTCTTAGAAGGCGCATTTTAGACCTCAAAATTCCCCTAATGCCAAGTTTTGTGAGTTCAACGCACTGGTAGAGAAAGATACAAGGAATAATTTGAAGGCTCTAAGGAGCGACAATGGTGGTGAGCATATCTCTAATGAATTCAAGAAATTCTGCGCCAAAAAATGAATTCAGAGAGAATTGAATGCACCTCATAACCCACAACAGAATGGGGTTGCAGAAAGAAAGAACAGAACAATTGTGGGAGCAACACGAGCTATGTTACATGATCACGGCCGACCGTTGCATCTATGGGCAGAGGCATGCAACACAATGGTATTTGTGCATGTTGGATGGATAAGTCGTTCTTTCTGACAAGACAGACCTCCCAAGTGTCCTATGGACAGCTAGCAACAAATAGACAAACAAAAACTATTTTATCTAGATTATATTCGATTCAGAATTAGCTACAACAGGGATTTTGAAGACCTACCTATAGTCCAGCGTTGTTCATAATGATCTTCTTTCCAATTTCTTGAAAGAGTCGTCTTCAAAGATCTGCAATCACAAACATGGAAAAAATCAATAGCACCTGAATAGTATAAACTAATTCACGAATCATATATCTATCAAGATGATTAAGGAATTCAGGAAACAAGCTAATTAATTAAATAACTCATTGATAAAACATGATAAACAAGCTACTTAATTAAAGAACTCATTGAGAAAATGGGATTCATTCGTATTATCTTTGATGAAGAAATAGCCTTACAACCGTGTCCGCCTTGATGTCGTACAGGCCTTCTGGGGTCCGGAATAGTCGTTTCCTTTACTCTGACAAGCTTTTCACTCTCTCAGCTAAAATGCACATGGGTGTGTAATCATTCCCACATAATGATCAGTTAAGAGAGTCTGAATTTCTACAGCATTTCTCCTCAAAAATTCTCAAAGTCTCACTCCCCTTGAGGCTACAATATGGATTCAATTTATAGGAAAAGAGAAGAGGTTGCAACTCCACATAAGAGGGGATAGAATCCTCTTTTGCAGGGATTAAGCTCCATAAACCAAGGGGTAGGCTCCCATAATGGAGGAATGAACATGCATGATAGGAGCGAACCTTCGACCGGATAATGCCTCTAGAAGCTTCCAGATTTGACGGTTGGGCTTTTAAATGTTACTTTCCGCCTTCATTTTACCTTTTACAGAGGTCCACACCTTTAATGAAGCAAAAGTGCGTTTAGCTCCACATGCTTTAGAACAAATAGGTGCAGCACCGCAAACAATGTTAAGAGAAAAAGCAGTACAAGTGTTTTTAAGACTTTTATGAGCTTTTCTCTCAATTTCAAGGCTTGATTTTAGGAACTTTGATGTTGTATACTTCTAAGGGAGTAATATATGAGTAATGATGAACCCATATAGACACTAAAACGTCATGGTGAAAAATTTCAGTGTAACAAATTGCCCCCTAAAGTGCGAAGTCTGAGAGCATTCAAAGAGTGATGTGCTTTATCATTTCAAGGATTAGCCTGTGGACACCCCAGTCAGAATCCTGTAAAAACATTCAATGCAAAACATATATATATATATATCATCACTGAGGTAGGCATTCCCATACTCAGATCAAAAGCCAACTAAACTTGTTCTGATACAGAAATGATTTAAATATTACATCAATATTATAGACACAGCATGGACGCAACCATCTGTAGTGAATATTCTACTGCATAATGAATAATAAAACTCCTCGTAGCTTGGATGGTGGAAACTAGATCCAGGGTCTTGATTTTCGCTACCCGAACTAGTATGATTCTATCCATGCAATTGATTGTGTTGAAGTCGAACATGGTAGAAACCACTTGATTACCAGTCAATGATGTGAAATGCTAACAAGTGTGAGAGAAACCACCAATAATGAAAATGGCTCTCAAAGTACTCAGTACAATCCATGAAATGTGAATAAATGATCTGATTCGAACACTTCACATAATCGTTCGATCGAAGGTCAATGATGCAACCTGTCATCGAAGGAAAGAAACCTGCCATTAAGGCATGCAGATTCCAAGGTATTGATGGATTCTAGATCATTTTCCTAGATGATGAGCTGTCATCGATAGAAAGTGATTCGTCGTAAGCAAGCTCATGACACAAAACCATAGATCAAGTTTTGAAGAAATTTTTTACAAGGATTGACTCAGGGATGGTCAACGCGAATGGAGACAAAAGTTTGCAGATGAATGGTTTGTTTGACTGTCCTATTGAACACATAACGACACTGTAGATGGTTTGGTGACAATTTCCCTAAGCTAATACCCAAAAACCGGCTGAAGACCTTCAATGTGGTTTGATTAACTGATAGGCGAAGTATTTTCCCAACCCAGATAGAAGTGTGACAAAAAGTGTCGTGTTCAAGAGTGGTGTACTGCTTTTAAATCAAAGTGTAACAAATGGATTTGTTTTCTCTCTTTTTCCCCCACCATTTCTGGCAAGTACCTCTTTATTTTTGACAAGCTTGAGGAGGATAACATTTTCTTGTTTATAAGCTCATCCTTCGGATGAGTCCAACTTAGTTTAAAATCGAACCCTAAGAAGGAGTGGTTCGTTCCTGTTTGTAATCGACAGGTCCTTTACTATTAAATTTTAACGAGTCCAATATAGGAGAAACTCGGTGTTTTTCATTTTTAGGGAGTTGGAAGAAAAAACTTAAGAAAACTCCATGGGTGTACTTTTTAGTAAATTTAATCTCTCAAGCCCGAAAAAGGATAAAATAATACAAGAGAGAACTCTATTGACCATGATTAGTCAACGTATACCTTTTTCGTAAATAGTCAATCTCAATCTGGAAAAGGGATAAACTTATACTGAAAGGACGACTGTTCATTTCCTTTAACGAGTTCGAATATTCAAGTACTCGGCAATCTTTTCATATTTAGAGAGTCTGAAAAGGGCTAAAAAGAGGGCTCTATGATTTCGCTTTTTCGTAATTTTCAAGAGTCCAAAAAAGTGATAAAAGTATACTCAGTAGTTTCGTTTTTTCTGTAAATTTTAACAAGTTCAAAAAAGTGATAAAAATGTACTCATATGGCCAACTTTCAATTTAATTCACGAGTAGGAAAATACGGAAAGAACTCAGCATTTTCATGTGTTTTACGAGAATGAAAGATAGCAAAATAATCTCGGGATTTTCATGAGTTTAACGAGTCTTGAAAATAATAACCGAAATCGACTCAAGATAGGTTTCATTTTTACAAAAGCTTGAAACAGGGAAAAACTATGCTTCAGATAGTTTTGTTTCATTTTTACACAAGCTTGAAAAAGGTTTGTTTCATTTTTGCACAAGCTTGAAACAAAGGAAAAATCATGCTTGAAAGTAGTTTCTTTTTTACACAAGCTTGAAACGTAGGAAAATTGTGCTTGAGAAAGGGTTTGTTTCATTTTTACACAAGCTTGAAATAAAGGAAAAATCATGCTTGAGATAAGTTTGAATGCCCCCCAAGCGTAACTTGCTAGAGCGCATGCCCCCCAAGCTTCATTTCATTCAACTAACTAGACTACTGGTTACTAAAAGCTGGATGGAATGAAAGTTCATTTACGAGATCGGATGAGAGACTCGACTTGAATAGGAGAGGATTTGTTTCATTTTTTAACGAGCTTGACACAGGAAAAGAACTATGCTCATAGTGACCTGTTTCATTTTTTAACGAGGTTGACACAGTAAAAGGAACTATCCTCATAAACTACTATTTCTAATCTACCTACATAACCTACTGATTCATTTTTTAATGAGGTTGACACAGGAAAAGAACCATCCTCATGGGTCTATTTCATTTTTTAACAAGGTTGACACAGTAAACGAACTGTCCTCATATCTACTCTCTACAATCTACCTATATAACCTACTGAATCATTTTTTAATGAGGTTGACACAGGAAAATAACTGTCCTCATGGGTCTATTTCATTTTTTAACAAGGTTGACACAGTAAAAGAATTGTCCTCATGGGCCACTGATTCATTTTTTAACAAGGTTGACACAGTAAAAGGAACTATCCTCATCAGAATTGTTTCATTTTTTAATGAGGTTGACACAGTAAAAGGAACTCTCCTCATATCTCTGTTTCATTTTTTAGCGAGGTTGACATAGTAAAAGGAACTCTCCTCACCAGACTTGTTTCATTTTTTAACGAGGTTGACACAATAATAGGAACTATCGTCGCCTAACTTCTTGATCATGGCTTCCAAATAGAATAAACACATGTCAAGGGACACATCTCGATCATGGCTTCCAAGAGGTCTTCATCAGATGGAAGAACAGCTCTATGAAAGGAACACATGTCAAGGGACTCAAAAGGGATAAGAACATCACGTTCAAATAATCCCATAGAGTTTTCCATGTCAATTACCGGATCTAAGTCAAAGGAGGTCGAGCAAACAGTGAGAGGCTCGCTTGCATCGGTAACTGAAAACATGGGACTGGTTGCCACATAATTAACCCATGGTAGGGTAGATACCACTTTAGTATAAGGAACATTTAGGGGTGTCGTATTTTTGGTAGTCGAATCAAGACTAGTGAATGAAAGTTGGTCAACAATCACAATGTTTCCATTGTGAGGGAAAGACATCACGTGAAAGAGTGTCGATACGACAGCTTTCATTGCATAGACATAGTCTCGCCCAAGGAGTAAATTGAAATCCAAGGGGCCTCGAACTACCATAAGATCAATACAGACAGTTTTACCTTCCAAAGTAATAGAAAACTTAGGAAAGATCCCTAAAGGTTCACTAATGGTTATGTTAAAAGCTTTCAGATTCTACGTAATAGGCACAAGCTGAGGGGAACCCAAAGCTTTCCAAGCAGTTGAGGATAAAATACTAACATAAGCACCTTCATCTACATGTGTGCGGCATATATTCTTACGACAAGCCTGCACAATTATTTGGAAAGGGATGGAAGAAGGAAGACGAGGTTATGTCAGTCTATTCCAATCAAAGGAAAATACCTCAGTACTTGGAGGGGGATCTGTAGGAACAGGTGTAATTCCCCCTCGCGTAGAAGAATCTGATGTAACAAGAAGAACTTGAGCGGTATGAAGTTCACTCTCTACAGGGAGAATGGGATCGACCGAATGTGAAATCAAGTTGACCTCTTGATCAACAAAAGGATCATCAACCTAAGTGATATGAGTTTCACTCTCCAATGAAAGAGTGGGATTGACTGTACTTGGAATTAGATAGATCAATCACTCCGTCAGTTGACGGTAGGTTGGGAGAAAGTTTACGGTAACCAGTTGGAAGTTATTGCTGTGGAACAGTAAGGTTTTCCAACAATTTTGAGGCTTCATCCATGTGAGGGAAAATGTGAGTTTGATGACTCCCTTTTCATAACTTACTAGGAAACCTAACTTTACCCTTTTTCCCAGGAACCTGACTATCACTGGTTGATGGATCAACGGTAATTTGATGAGAATGTTCTGACCATACTTCCAAGACCTTAGGAATACCAGGACAATTGATAAGGAAGTGGTCACCCTTACAAAGCTTGCAAAGGAATTTGGGTTTACGATGCATGTTGGAGGTTTCCTCAACACTCCTAACACTTACAGCCATGGTTGGTTGGTTGACTTCTTTCTTATCTTGTTTCTTATTCTTCTTCCCTTTCTTCTCCTTCTTAGCCACCTGGTTACTAGCGTCAAGGCTTTTACCAAACGAAGAGGAAGAAAGGGAGGAAGAAATATTGGGTGAAGAAGGTAAAGGGTCAACAGAAGGTTGGTGATGTTGAGATGGTGAACTCTGTTGAGGTGAAGCATTCGGTTGAGGTGGGAAAATTTGAGTATTCAGGGCCAACGAAGTTGAAAATAACCATATCTGTAAACCTATTGTAAATCCAGGTAATGACAATGTATCCATATAAGGAGGAACAGCATTTCTAAAGCAAGGAAACGTACTAGGATTCTCGTTAAGAGGGATTCCTTAGTTGGTAAATTCCGGAACAATTTCCATTAGATTCAACTTCAGTGAATTTTATTAACAATTTAAAACTAAAATTAACAATTCACAATTCACACCTAACAAATAAAATTCACAATTCACACCTATGGTCTCTAAAAGTACAAACAAACAAATGAACATGCGTTATCAAATCTAGGAGTCAAACCACACACAAACAGTAGATTTCCCGCACTAAAAACACTAGTTGGTGATGAAATCCAACATCGTAGAATTTTAATGCAGAAATGGCAGTTGGAACAATTACCCCAACAACTTGCTTAATGAAATAGACCAATGCAAGTTTCTCCACTTAAACCATCTCGAGTGAAGATAACCCTCCAGAGAGTCCAAGTGAGTATAGTCGATGTCTACTTCAGGTACAGTGGAATCTTCCCTCCACCGTCACCTTGCGAAATAATCCTAAATTTTATGGCCACTAAGGTCACCAACAGGAACAAATATACCTGGGGGAACAGTCTATGATCCGATACACACGCAAGGGCAGAGTAACAAAGCTCAATCCCCTTGAAGGCTCCTTGACATAATCCAAGGTTTACCGACAAGTGACCCCAAGCTCCTCGACAATGGTCAATCCAAGGTTTACTGTTGTTAATACGCGTATATATTCTATCGTTCTCAATGAGGAAGGATTGATTACCTCACTGGTTCAGATATGATCTCGTGCTTGACTCCTTTAGGAGGAGCTTCCCAAAGTATACATGCTACTATTGGAATTTTCCTACCGCAAGATCGTCTACTTGTTTGTTTTAGTTGCTTTTGGAAAGTTAACTACAACCTATTCCAAAGCACTAATCCTGAGCTAGATTGGTGAAAAGAGCCCTAAAAATGTAAAAATTACTAGATGAATTTTAATTAAGCGTTGTGTTATTTAGGCTGTTTTTACTCAAAGTGTAAATGGATACGAAACCAATGGTGTTATGACCCGACTCAAAACTGAATGCAATCGAATATGATAATGTAATATTTTCAATTCGATGAATCCTAACTAAATTAAGGAGAGAGTTTACATTCACTTCCAACAATGCAAACAATTGATCAATAAGAGAAAATATAACAAATTCTCTAATGCACTAATTTCATCAAGAAAAACTAATGCTAATCAATTCCATATTTTTTTATTTTTGTGTTTTTAAAACAAGCATAAAAACATGTGAATTCAAATTAAAGAAACTGATCTAAATCTACGATCGATTTTTCATAATGTAAACTATGCAGTTGTAATCTATGCACAATTCACATGAAAAGTATGCAAATGTAATCTATGCACATTTTTCATTCATATTCTGAAAATGAGAATTCTAATTATGCAAATGTGATCTATGCAAGAGAATTCTCAAACACAAGATGATTCTAATTTAATCTAAGAACCAATCAAGTGTAGGTAAATAAAATTGGGTGAGAGTTCCAAAGATCAAAAAATAAAAACACTCAAAGGCAATTAACACTCAGACACAATTTAGCCCCCCTCCCGGCGAATGAGGGGGAAATTTTTGTTGGAAAAACAAAAGCAAAAAGATGCAAAATTGTTAAGATACTGAGACAAACCTCGAAGTAATGACCAAAGGAAATCAAATTAAGAATTTCTCAAAAAATAATATTCAAAACACCCAATTAACTTAACAGAGACTGATGAGATTTTAAAATTGCTAAAAGAAATTCACACAAGGCTTTCTGACAGAAAATACAAGTCTGGGTATACACTGAGAATCTAACAAACTGATCCAAAAAAGAGAATTTTAAGGTTTTCTAAATTTTCACAGGGTCCGCAAGTTTCAGTGTAAATAGGTGTGGCCCGCATTGTTTATACAATAAAAGAGCAGAGATGCCCGCACTGTTTCTAAAAGAAAATTGCGGATACCAGAAAACTAAAAGAAAAATAAAAAAAACTCTAAAGCACTTTTCAAGGATTCTGTAGGAATAAATTACCCAAGCCAGTATCAATCAATAAAAATCAGAAAAATAGTTTCACAAGTCAAAAATAAAAGAAATCGAAGTTCAAGATCCATTCCTCAGTGGAGTCACCATTTTGTTGGACGGATAAGTCATTCTTGCTAACAAGACAGACCTCCCAAGTGTCCTACGGACAACTAGCAACAAACAGACAAACAAAAACTATTTTCTATAGATAATATTCGATTCGGAATTAGCTACAACAGGGGTTTTGAAGACCTACATGTAGTCCAGCGATGTTTGTAATGATATTCTTTCCGGTTGCTTGAAAGAGTCGTCTTCAAAGATCTGCAATCACAAACATGGAAAAAATCAATAGCACCTGAATAGTATAAACTAATTCACGAATCATATATCTATCAAGATGATCAAGGAATTCAAGAAACAAGCTAAGTAATTAAATAACTCATTGATAAAACATGATAAACAAGCTACTTAATTAAAGAACTCATTGAGAAAATGGGATTCATTTGTAGTATCTTTGATGAAGAAAGAGCCTTACAATCGTGTCCGCCTTGATGTTGTACAGGCCTTCCTGGGGTCCAAAATAGGCGTTTCCTTTACTCTTACAAGCTTTGCACTCTCTCAGCTAAAATGCACATGGGTTTGTAATCATTCCCACATAATGATCAGTTAAGAGAGTCTGAATTTCTACAGCATTTCTCCTCAAAAATTCTCAAAGTCTCACTCCCCTTGAGGCTGCATTATGGCTTCAATTTATAGGAAAAGAGAAGAGGTTACAGCTCCACATAAGATGGGATAGAATCCTCTTTTGAAGGGATTGAGCTCCATAAACCAAGGGGTAGGCTCCCATAATGGAGGAATGAAAATACATGATAGGAGTGAACATTTGACCGGATAATTGCTTCTAACAGCTTCCAGATTTAACTGTTGGGTTTCTAAATGTTACTTGCTGCCTTCATTTTACCTTTTACAGAGGTCTACACCTTTAATGAAGCAAAAGTGTGTTTAGCTCTGCATGCTTTAGAACAAATAGGTGCGGCACCACATGCAATGTTAAGAGAAAGTGGGGTACAAGTTTTTTTAAGACTTTTATGAGCTTTTCTCTCAATTTCAAGGCTTGATTTTAGGAACTTTGATGTTGTAGACTTATAAGGGAGTAATCTATGAGTAATGATGAACCCATATAGACACTAAAACGTCATGGTGACAAATTTCAATGTAACAGTACATAATTGTAGTCCTCATCGAATACTTGGCATGAGTACACCAGATGAGGCTTTTTCAAGTAAGAAACCAGATGTTTCATATTTGAAAAATTTTGGCTCATCTATCTATTTCCATGTGACCAAAGATTCTAGGAAGAAGCTAAAAATAACAGTAGAGGTTGGGATATTTGTGGGGTACATTGATATTCCCCACAACTATCGAGTGTATTTTTTTCCTAACAGGATGAAAGTTGTCAGGAGAGATGTTAAATTTGATGAGGAGAAAGCCATGCGATTTTCCCTTGATAGGGAGCTTGACTTGCATGCAGATGAGGAACTCTTAGTTCCAAAGGATGAAGCTCAGGATGTGGAGCAGCCATAAGAAGAGGATCATGGAGTGGCAGAAACCACTCATGCAGAGCCATCTGCCAAATATGGTAGGAGGCACACCAGAGAGGCTGAAAAATTGATGTTATATGCGACAGAGCATGTAGGTTCACCTACATCACAGCGCGGGCAGAGAAGGTCCCCATACAAGTACACTGGATACATGGCTCTTATGATCGAGTGTATTGTGATAGAATCAACCTCTTTTGAGGAAGTAGTGCATCAGCCAACATGGGTTGATGCCATAGTTGAGGAGTATGACTCCATTATCAGAACAGTGCATGGGAAGTGGTCCCAAGACCAGTGGGGAAGTCAGTGGCTGGATCCAAGTGGATCTACAAGGTGAAGCAACTAGCATATGGGAATGTGGAGAAATGCAAGGCTAGATTTGTGGCCCAAGGATTCTCACAGGTAGAGGGGATTGACTATGAGGAGAATTTTTCATTGGTTGCAATATACTCATCGATTAGATCTATCCTTTCACTCTTAGCATAGTTGAGGTGGTAGATACATCAGATGGATGTAAAGACATCCTTTCTCAATGGAGTTATTGAGGAAGAAGTGTACATTGAGCAGCCAAAATGTTTTGAGACCTTTGAAATGGATTCACATGTGTGCAGACTCAAGAGAGCATTGTATGGGTTGAAGCAAGCACCTCATGCTTGGTACACTAGGATCGACAGCTACTTCACCAGGTTGGGCTTCACAAAGAGTGTAGTGAATGCGAACCTATATCATATTTTGGTTTATGGTAAGATTTGATTATTTTACTTTATGTTGATGATCTTATACTGACAGGTGATGAGCAGCTCATAACTTCTTGCAAAGAGGATCTTGCAAGAGAGTTTGAGATGAAGGACATGGGGCTCTTGCATTATTTCCTTGGCTTGGAAATATGGCAAAGAGATGGGGAGCTATTTGTATCTCAGGGAAAGTATGCCAAGGAGATTCTGAGGAAGTTCCACATGGAGGGCAGAAAACCCATGGAGATTCATCTTCCAAGAAATTGGAGGAAGGAGGGTGCTACTTTAGGAGAGGTAGTGGATGCTACTATTTACAGGCAGCTTGTGGGTTCACTTATATATTTGGTGAATACACGACCAGACATATGCTACGCAGTTAACCAGCTTAGTAAATATATGGTTAAGCATACCAAGCTTTTTTGGAAGGCAGGGAAGCATGTTTTGAGATATCTCAGGGGACCTACAGAGTATGGATTATGGTACAAATGGATAGAGGGAGTGAAGCTTCAAGGCTTCACCGATGCAGATTGGGAAGGTAATCCATTAGATAGGAAGAGCACATCACGGGGCATATTCATCATAGGATCAGCAGAAGTTTCTTGGTACAGCAGGAAGCAGATATTAGATGCACTCAGTTCAGCCGAGGCAGAGTACATGGAAGCTAGTCAGGCTGCATGTGAGGCCATCTGGATGAGAAATATACTTGTTGGTTTTTTTGGTCATCAAATGGATCTGACGATGATAAATTGTGATAACTAGAGTTGCATAAAACTCTTGGTTAATCTGGTATTCCATGACAGGTCCAAGCATATTGACATCAAGTACCACCATCTCAGAGATTGTGTTCAGAGGCGCATTATGTTTTTGCAGAACATTCCCATGGAAGATCAAGATGAAGATATCTTAACGAAGGTGCTTACGAAGAGAAAATTTGAATACCATGGAGGGAGGATTGGGGTAGATGATAATCCCTTTCTTGTTGAGAGGGAGTGTTGAAATTCAACAAGAAAATGCACCACATACTAGTGTGGGATTCCAGTCACACATGAGTGAGGAATTCAGTGACACATTAGTGCTAAATGTAGGCATGCAATCAGTTGACTCAAATTAATTGAGTTAAAATCAATTTAACTAGTTCTAACTGAGTAATGAGCTAGTGGAAGGTCAAGTCAATTAAATTAGATTTAATTCAAAAGTAGCGATCTACCAAGTAACTGATGATTCACTATTAATAGTTGCATGCATGTCAATTCTAATGACGACCCAGTTGAGACAAAGGTTAAAGGTAAGTAAACTATCATTTGTATTATTAGAAAATTGCCTAAGCGCAATTATAAAGCCACGGGATGCCCATGATGGATTGTGAAGTCAAGGTTGGAATTCCTATTTAATAGGAATTATTTTTCCTAGGGATTGTGTGAGCAAGGCAGGCTGAAGGTGGGCAGGAAATTGGCTATGTATTAGTCCAATTTTTCATAGATTAGTGTGAGACGATTGGTAGAGTGTATGAGGTTCTTGTGAGCACACATGCATTGTAATTTTTCATGATTCCTTGGTTGATTATACAATAAATATGGAGGGGTTTTAAGCAGTTTCTTTCCCCAGGAAAATCTTGTGTTGTGCGATCGTGATTTATAATCCTCAAATATTTTAGAATGATTTAGTATCTTGTTTTAGTAAATTTCATGAACGGATTGAATCCATTACTGTAATTTCTACATAAACATGGTGATAGAATTGGAATTTATCAAGAAATTTAATCTAAAATCAAGAGACACAATTCTACTCTACTGATCTGCAGAATTTAATTCACAATTTAGAACAATAATCTCATACATGAAATTAGAAATAACACACATACACAATATTTTTCTATGGGAACCCAACTTGGAAAAAACCCTCAAGCCTCTTTGCATTAATCAAATGAATAGAGATGTATTACAATTTCTTTCCCACACTGAGCACAACCTACAAGTGAATAAACTATCTCTCTGCTCAATGAGAATCTCTAACTCTAACTTAGTCAAAATTTTCCTCTGCTTGAGCCCCTTGTTTCCTTGCACAAATCCTAGAGAATTAACCCCTTTTTTTTAGTAATTTCTCTCCAATTGATTGCATAATTCCCAAGGTTTGATCATCTGACTGCATGCAACACCTGTACACTCAAACTAGTTTACAATTGCTTGTTACACTGCCTTGGAATCTCCACCACATCTGGGAACTCGAATTCTCTACATGCACTAGTTATTAAAGGTTGATTAATGAGTTAACTAGATGATCATTGAGTTAGACAATTGTCCCACTGACAACTGACCTTCCACTAGTTCCTCCAACTGTTAGAACTAGTTTAACTGAACTCAACTAGATATAACTGAACTGTATTACTAAAATTTAGCAATCACACGTGCTTAACTGAACTCCAAGCCCTATAACTTGAATTTACTGAGCTAATTGAGTGACAAGAGCCATGTCACACAAGTTAACTGCATCCAAGTTGTTTGTTCATGTGGAAATTCGAATTTTCTCAATTTAGCCAAGGCAAAGTCAAATTGAGACTTTCTTGTTGCACTTCTCAACAGTGCTCTCCATTTATATTTGCACTAGCATTTTAAGAAATTGAAAACAATATTGCAATGAAGGAACCATGCACTATGCAATTCCTATCGTTGTTTGATATGCATGCTAGAAGAGAAGAACCCAAGCCACATTATATTTATTTCAACTGCAATTATTCAATAATGAAATTTTCTATTATTAATTTTTTGTGCCTATATTTAATAATGTTAGTAGCCACGTCATGAGTACATGGAAAAGCATTCTTCCATGTCTCTTCTAGAATGCTTACAATTTTCTTAGAGGTAGAACAATCATACAATTAAATCCCTAGAAATCATTCTATAAAAAACTTTTGGGAAATACTGGGACTGATTTAAAAGATTGCTTAGTACACTATTTGCTAAATTATATTACCCTTACACTACACTCCAAATTAATAGGCATATCAATTTAAGTGATGCTCTACTTGTAACAAAGGCTTTTGGAGTGGAGGAGGTGAGCTAGGAAAGCTACAAGCTAATCTTACAGGGTTAGCATCCCATTCTAGATTCCATCTTCACTTATCTATCCACACCTCACCTCTCCTAAAAAGGTCACATGTTACGTAACCAATGACAAAAGAAATTACTAAAAAAGTGACTACTTTTTTGTTTTTATTACTTGGTTTGATCCGAAAACAAATTATTATGTGTAAAATACCCAATTTCCCTTCTCTTTTTCCCAAATTAATAATAATTTTAGTTGTTAATTTTAGATGTTATATATGAGAGTTAATTCTCTCCTAACAAATAATCCCTCACTATGCTAGAGAAAAAGACAAATGAATTTAAACGCCAAAAACAACATTTGGTTGTGAGCAACAACTTTTTCCTCCCTCACTAATGTAACTTCGATTTTAAGATGTTGAAAGAATCTACAAATTTTCCACCATTATGGATCATGCACATTAATAATGGAGAAAATACATTTAATAGAATAACACCATGATTTACAAAAAATCAATCAATACTACCCTAGCATTTGTGAGTGTGAAGCTTCAATGTTGTTACAAGATGCAAAATTCACATCCCAAAAAGTTTTATTTTTGACAAGATATAACTTTTTTATTGGCTCCACTTAGTAATTACATTTAAAAAAAAATCTATCATGGAGTCATTGTGTACAAGTGGCATATATTTTATTATTATAACATTGACATCGAATTAATGCATATACTTGAATAGTAGACTTGATCTAGGTTTTTTTTTTTTTTCATTTACGTGGGCTATTTTATAAGTTTTTATTTTGCAATGCTGCTTAACCATTTAATAGAATAACACCATGATTTACAAAAAATCAATCAATACTACCCTAGCATTTGTGAGTGTGAAGCTTCAATGTTGTTACAAGATGCAAAATTCACATCCCAAAAAGTTTTATTTTTGACAAGGTATAACTTTTTTATTGGCTCCACTTAGTAATTACATTTAAAAAAAAATCTATCATGGAGTCATTGTGTACAAGTGGCATATATTTTATTGTTATAACATTGACATCGAATTAATGCATATACTTGAATAGTAGACTTGATCTAGGTTTTTTTTTTTTTCATTTACGTGGGCTATTTTATAAGTTTTTATTTTGCAATGCTGCTTAACCATTCAATTAATGTCATGCCATTTAATGAAGTCATGATCGAGAAATGTGAAGTCGGGACCTAGGTGTTCCGCACTATCATTTCACTTATTTCATATATCATTATTACCTATGTGTGGTTTGATATAAAAGAATGATGGTTTATATACGAAATGTTAATTTGTTTTTGTTTTGGTTATAGGAGATTAAATTGTAATTAAATATAACATTTGTTTTTTAAAAATAATATTTAGTATTTTTATTTATGAGATTAAGATTAAATAATGTGTTTGAATGTAGATTTTCACACTTGTAATTTATAATGATAGAAAAAAATTTAGATAAATTGTGTTAACATCTAATGTTTTGGGTGAACTCTTCACCTACTATCAAAGACATGAAGGAAGAAACAAAGGTGAAGAGAAAGAAACCAATCCTTTTACAATGCCATAGTGCCAAGAAAGACATTAGAGAAAAAATGTTAAAATAAGTTTTATTATTCCAATAAATAATATCAATTAATATTATTATATTACTAAAAATAAAATTATTATAACTATTAATATTAAAATAATAATATAATTATTAATTAATATTGTGAGAATACTGTCAAAATTAATACAAAATTAATAATTAATAACTAATTAATAAAATATAACTATTAAAATACTTATAAATATAGTTATTGAATTATTAATAATTAATAAACTATTAACATTAAAATGACTATCATTATTTGAATAAGGTTAAAATCGATACATAAAATAATAATTAATAATTAATGTTAATAATTAAAGAGTAGAAAAATAGCTATTAAATAATTATATTTATAATTATTGAAATATTAATAATTAATCAATTATTAATATTAATATTAATATGACTAATAAAAACCAATGAAATAATAATAAATATAAAAATGTGAAAATATTAAAATATTATTAATAAAAAAAAATAGATTTAATAATGATTATTATTAATATTTGGTTTTTGTTTTTGTTTTTTTTTCGAAAAAAGTCGTAATGTTATTTTTCTAGATCAAAATTACATTCTACTTATGCATTTCAGAGCGCATTCTTGAAGATTTGTAGCTAATCTTCTCTGTAAGTTGTCAAGATCTGCTACACACAAAGTTATAGGATAAGCCAAATACTCATGCATGTTTTTTCATCAACACAATGAGATTTTAATCTCAAAAACAGTCAAAAAATAAGTTGTTCAGAGACCCAAACAGATGATCAGAAAAAATGTGATATTCCTTTATGTTAACATATAGCCTAGAATGTTTATCAACAATAAGCCTCATAAAGCTAAAGAGAAATTAAAAAAAAAAAAAAGCAAAATACAGAAAAACAAAAGTGCATGTTCCTTATTGGCTCTATTCATCTGTTGTGGCTTCATGATCTTCCTCATCCATGAATATCCTATGGAAATACTGGAAGTGTCTTTCCCTTATATGTTATGTGATGTGTCAGGGCCCCTATCCATGACCATACCTTGCTTAGAAATTTTTTCTACTAAATGATTCCTATCCATGTAAATGTGAGCACAAGTGAAAAATTAAAAGATCTTTTCAGCCTCACGATATGTTGAAAATGGTCAACACTATTTACACCTGCAAATCATTGTGCAGTAAAAATTGAGCTCTCCCTAATACCGTTGGTTATATACGATTATCAATTAAAGACCTAATAAGTGA
This sequence comes from Pinus albicaulis, assembly GCA_034641835.2. Classification (NCBI taxonomy): domain Eukaryota; kingdom Viridiplantae; phylum Streptophyta; class Pinopsida; order Pinales; family Pinaceae; genus Pinus; species Pinus albicaulis. The sequence goes on from CM076573.1 coordinate 484,633,164, forward strand.
GACCCCTCTTGAGAAAAGAAAAAATGGCCACAAGGGAAGTATTTCTAAATCAAGTTTATCTCCATGGCATGTGTGATTCATTGGATGATCATCAATCATTTGTTCTTATTCAATTTTGGATGAACCACCCATTGGCGGATACACAAATGTTTGAAGATATATATTATATGTCACTAGTATTAAAAATAGGTCCAAAATCAAGTGTTGGTTATTGTCAGGGGGTCACATTTTGTATTGTTTGTTGGGTATCATTTTTAACAATATTATTGTCGCAGTAGTCTCTGACGATCACAATAGATAAAATATATATGTTCCATATAAAATTTTCATGCAGCCTTGGTTGGATCATGTGTCTATATTGTTTATTGATGTTGTCTCAAATTTTTAATACCTAAGCTACAATCTTATTACAAAGTATTATGATATAGTTTATGATCTAAATAAATGTAGCTTTTGGTGGATTGCAACAATGTTTAATATGTCTAGCATGCAATGTATTGCATTGGTCATTGTGTTATGGAAAAACTACTTCTGTTTGGCATAATGGCCGAGGTCTTAGGTTTATGTGTGATTGAAAACAACGGCTTTATGATGCTCTGCATATGTTGTGTTATATTGATTGTTCCATAATGTGATCCTCAACCAATGGAAAAGGTATATGATGTTTTCATTGTATTTCATAGTTGTATCCCTCAGTGGTTAAATTTGATATTTCTAGGCATAAACGTATAATTGGAAAGTAGTGTCGGTATTATTCCATCATCAGAATTTGTCACCAAACTTCATTTTAATAAGAAAAAATGCATAGTGTGTGATCTGACCATGGTAGTGAAGATTTAATGTTATGTAATCTTCGTAGGTTTGAGCGTGATTTTCAATACTTCTACATTCATCTATCATGTTTGTTATGTGTTGCACTGGATATTGACATGGTGTTTTCATGAATCTCTATTGGGTAGTTCATTATTTGACTTCACCTTAGTCTAGTCCATTACAAAAAATGTGACATGTTGTATATCCTCATCAACTCTCGACTCAGGCATGCATGGTTGGCATGCACGAACGTGTTAATGAGGCTTGCCTACATTTTATTCTTGTATTTACTCCATTGCCCCCAGATGAGCATTTCGATTCTTCACAATCTCCAAAACTCTACCATGTTATTTTTTCCATTTTTCAATTCTCGTCTCTGCAAGTGAATTTTGGTGGTGGACGATGGTTTTTTGTGCCTAGAGCTTGATAGCATGGCTTACAGAAGGTTTGTGAAAATTTGGTTTCTTGTTGTGACTCCTCTTCTCACCAGGTATGCATCAAGTGACTATTGTTTATTTTTTCTTGTGAACGATGTTGAATTTTTTTTTTCCAACTTATTTACACTGCTTCCCTTCTAGTGATTGCATGCAAATATATTTGTGTGTTTTCTCCTCGGTTGGAGATGGAAATTATCTTTTAAATCCACTTCCAGTCATGAATTGTGCCTAGTTTCTGATAATGATTCCATGTGCATTTTCACTAAAATCCCTTGAGGCTTTAAAAGCCTTGGGCGTATTTAGTTTGGTGTTAGTTAAAAAAATATTGGTTGTTCTTGGTTGGCGTAGTTAATATTTCATCCTTGGATTAGTAATTAATAGATATGTTCCTTTATAAGTGTTTAGTAGATCTTATATGACAATGAGTTTTCCAAGCTCATGTATGCCCTTAATAACCCTTGAGTTATGCGGACCTCGTTAAAAAAAAAAACTACACCATTGGTTACAATTACAATATATTAATCCTCTCTCAATGGCTATACATTAAATCCCAATCCGTTGATTAAATATTGTTTTTACGCTGCATGAGGGAGATTTGAGGCCTTATGGATTCAGGAAAGAAACCTATGTGAAGGTCATGCATAAGGAATTTGTTGTCCTTGCGACAACGACCCTCCGAAAAAATTTCCAATGTCAACTATGGAGCCTATGCTAATTGGTGTTTCCATCCCCCTTGGGCCATCATGTGGTTTGATTTGATATTCGTGTGTTTTCTCCTAGTGTCACATGCTCCTAAGTCAATCTGTCTCTAGCGTCATCACGTAACCATTAGAAGAATTTGAGTTAGTAATATTATGGTTAGGTGAACTCATGGTTTTTCTTGACTTAGTAACTTACCTTATTTCCATGCACACACTCAAAAATCACACAAAATCAGAAAAAGCAAGAAAAGTGTGAAAAATCTCTCACAAAAGCAAAAGCCCACTTTGAGTTGACGAAGGCTCACACTTGAGTTGAGTGCACTCCTTCGGGTTGAAGAAGTGCGCCCTACTTGAGCGCATTACATTAGGTTGAGCAAGTGCACCCTACCTGGGTGCACTCCTTCATGTCGAAAACATGTGCCTTGTCCAGTTGCATGCATGACCTAACTTGTTGCATGAGGGTGCACTCCTAGAAAATAGGAACCACCTTAACTCCTTAACTAATCCTTTCACGCGATGACAAGTGGCACTCATGCCTGAATCAGTTTTAAATGTTAATTTATTTAAATAAAATATTTTAATCATTCTTTCCATAATCATTTCATCTAAGTTGAGCGCATAATTGGAGAATCAAGAATCTCTTCATCAACTAGTGCAGCAAGTAAGTTTGCATGCTCAATTTTTTCATTGCTTTTCATAATTTCACTTTCAAATATTGCTTTTCTTGTTGATGATCTCTTGTTTTGTAGTTTTTTTGTTTGATTTTTTACTGAATCTCCACATTCCAAGTGTTAATTCACTATCACATGGAAGAGAATTTTCACATTCTTGAAACCCTCCATCTTCCACCATGCATGTGACAGCAACTATAAATCCTCGCAGGCCCTTCTATTTCTCATATTATCATGAAATTATTCTTTTTGAACTTATTTCTGGGCTCTTTACAGGCAGAGTTCACTTCCTGATCTCAATGCTCCTTCAACCTCGAAAATTGTGCCATGTGTAATCAATTTATCTTTCTGAGCGCATTAATGTGTCACAAAGGCACAAAGGTGCATCCATTCATCCCTTTAGCATGCAATAGTGCACCCTCTCTTCCCTTGGGCACATAGGCGCACTGTGAAGACCTGAAGCCTTGCTTCCCTCACCCTTCGAACCTTCGAAGTGCGACAATGCACCCTCTTTGTCTCCTTGGGTGCATGGGCACATAAGGAAGACCTGAAGGCCTTTTTTCCCATTCCTTCAACCCTTCAGGGTGCTACAGCATGCCCTGGCTGATTTTTGTCTCTTTCTTGAATGCATGATTGAACTACGAAGCCCCGAATGATCACACATGTCTCATTCGTTCTTTGAAAGTGTGCCATCCTAGTTTGCATGAGTATTTTTTCTTGCATGCAAGTTATCTTTTGTTATCGTTCATAGTTTTTCATGGTCTATCATCCGTGATGGTTCTTTGAACATGACTTACAAGTATTGTTGCGTAGTTAGTTATTTTTAGTTGATCTTGTTGTTATTAGTGTGATCCCACAAATAGGTGATCATGTTACAAGTGTTGCCATTATGCCTTCATATGTTGGAGACATGCTACCTCGTAAAGTAGCCTCTAAATAGCTTTCAGAAGCAAGCATTGATGAACCTATGGAAGTTGCAAATCCAAGCATTCCTATATATGCAAATACACAGTGCTTCATTGACAAGGCTAGAGAGGTCGCATGGAGCAACATCTACAACACATTCATGCAGGAGAAGTTTCCTGAGGACTTAGAGGAGGGTGTGCATGCATACATCAACATTATGTAATCCAGGATACACAGGATCACATACAGATTCATGGTCATGCCATGTGTAGGAGATATTGAATGGATCATCACATACATGGATGACTCTCATCTTGTGCTGTGTAGTGAGAGTGGCAATCTACTTACCACCTATTATGGTGAGGATATGAAGACATACTATAATATGTTTAATCCCAATGAATATGAAAATGATGACTTATACACAATATGAGATACCCTCGACACGACTGATGTTATCAAACGATGGTGTTGAGAACCTGTGAATTTTTTCCATCGCCCATCAGCCGATTATCCAACAAAGATCTTAAGAGACGTATATCAGTATTTGATAGTTATGTATTTTTGGATGTTTGGGTGCAATAACATTGAGGTGTTCCAATAGAATTGGATTTACACACTCAATATAGTAGTAACATGTGGAAAATATTTTAATTGGGTGGATATCTTATCATCTGAATTGTAGCATCAGGTTAGGCAAGCCAAAGCATCTTTACAAGAAAATCAAGCGTCGTAATTTTACATGTATGCATTTCTCCTAGATGGAATTTGTGCATGACATGTGTTCCCAAAGCTACATTGGAACTAGAATCCTAAATAGAAGCTCGTAGACTACATCCACTACAAGGTGTTATCAGAAGGAAGCTTCAGAGGCGCCTATGACAAATTGGACGAACACTTCTTTGCAACTATTTTTCGCATGATATTTGAGACTGATCCAGCATGCATGATAGATCAAGTGAAGGAGTCACTTCAAGATATTGAGAACTGGTTTGTATCTCATAAGGGAACATACATTAGATGTTTTGAATGTCAAATGTCCTCTCATCTTATGCCGCAATATTTGACAAATAGGGTGGTCATGCAGGAAGTGGAAAATTAGTTGGACAAGGCACTATCGGGAACTCTTCACAAGAGCAAGAAATCCCCTTGGCCTATCTTTCCTTCGAGTATCAGATTGTATGAATTGAAGAGTCACAAGGTGACAGTAACTGAGATAGAAGAGTTGAAGCACCTACACTTCACCACAAAATATTTTCATGCATATGATCCCAGGAAAATTGTGAGGCAACATTGTCAATGGATCGATCATAACACATGGTATTCATCACTATCTAGAACAAAATATGAAAAAATAAAGATTTGGTACAATACCATAATGAAGACACATCCAGCCATGAAGGCCAGTTCACCCCATGATCCACCAGATGAGGACTTACAGGAGAAATAGGAGGAGGAAGCAATGCCTCAAGTAAAGAAGTTATCTCCCAGGAAAAGGATCGGGTATTCATTACGTGAAATCAGTGGGAAATGGTGGATCCTTTAAAAACAAGAGCTACACAAATAGATCCATATATGAAAGAATGGGAAGAAGAAGAAGAAGAAGAAGAAGAAGAGAGTAAGAAGCAGGATGAGTTGCTGGAGAAACAACTGGTAGAAGAAGAAGAAAGGAGAATGACGAAAGAAGAGCAGAATAGGCAGTCCTAAGAGGAGGAAGCAGCACAGAGGTTGGAAGAAGAATAGTTGACTTGTGAAATGGAGGAGGAGAAGTATCAAGAAAAAGATATCATATATCCCATGGATGATGAGTCGAGTACTCCAGGTGAACAGATGCTCACATGAGGCCATCTTCCATTCGGAGAGATGGGGATCACACCCCCAATAGAAGACAAGGTCACAAATGTTGAAACGTAACATTTGATCAAATCAAGAAGAGGATTGTGTGGCAAAGGCATAAACACTTTCCCAATGATCCTCAGAGTCCAATATTAGTATCAATAGAAAAGGTGATCACCTCCAACACTAGAAGAAATCCAAGGGCAGTTATGGAGGAAAATGGTGCATTCGCTACAGCGGCACGGGATAACTCAGAGTACGTATTGAATGAAAATTCCATGTTAAGAAGATAATTGGTTGCGATGAAGCAATAGGTAGAACAAATCTCAACGAAGAACTAGTGGTTGCCATCACATAACATCAATACAGCAAAATGGCAGTCAACCATGCTAGAAGAGTTGGTACCAATGGAGGATACCACGGCGCGACTATATGACGAAATGATATGTATACAACGGGTTATGGATCCTCTCATTGGCATTCAAAAGAATGCATAGGAAGTGGTGAAACTCTTGAAGACAAAAAAATAGAGTATTTGATCAAATGCAGGAGTGGGGTACCAAATATGCAGATGCTTTGTAGCATTTTGAAAGGAAAGACAAGGTTTCCACTGAGATAGACATAGTACAGTTGATACTCCACCTACAAAATTACTCTCATCTTGGAGCACAATCGGTTAGTACTATGGCTTTATACAACCGAATACATAATGGGTTTGAGACTCTAACACAAAAACACAGGATGCCCACCATCAGAAACCTTGAAGAAATCATAGGTAGGGAGATCATATTCCAAGATATCAAGGATTACATTGAAAAAATCAAGCACGTAACATAACGGGAAGGCTCGGAGGTGACTAAATATATTATTCAGCGGTATTCCTTTGCACCAGTCAAAGTGCACATGAAGCTTTCATGGTTGTGGAATAATATGCAGTCAAGTTTTAAGAACATACTGACAGATACATTGGAGGTGAAGATGAGATACAAATGGGACTTACCAAACCAAATCGAAGACATCGCGAAGGATTTCAAAGCATGGCACACTTTTATCACAAATAAACTCCATGAAGAAGCAAATGATTTATCCAATTGATGAGTCTTTGTCCTTTTAGCATTTTTTTCTTATTAGGCCATCGTCTCATTTGTAAATTTTCTTATGTAATAAATGTTATGTAATGAAGTCTAAGGGACACATGTGGAATAGAAAAAGCCACACATTGGAATGTAATGAGTCATATTAGAATATGAAATGTCATAGGAGTTCAAGATTCATGAGGAAGCTCAAAGGTCATTGTAAAATGTTATAAATAGACCCTCGTAAATCAAGCAAATGGATTTTTGGGACCAAGATCTTAGGAGTTTTAGCCTTGGCTTCTCTTGCACTGCATAGGGGATAGATTATTCTTTGGAGAAACAAGTTGTGGATTCGTCTTCCACTATTGGATACAGTGTTTCATTCATGTAACAATGTACTTGGGATATTATGTTTATAATCAAAAGCTCAATTAGCCATCATTCCTACATACATGTATAATAGATGTAGTTGGACTATTATGGTTATGTTTATGGTATATGTTGGTTTATTCACATACTAAGTTAATGAACTATTTTTTTGCTTAGTTATGTCTATTATTGAATGAGTTTTTTTATGTTTTAACAATTGTTGTTTACTATGCGGACTAATATATCGGTACTCAACAATTATTTTTTATTTCCCTGTGTCCCCCATTAGGATAGTACTATTAATTTTCTAATTGGTGGCTTATTTCTCTCACCAGACGCATAATTATTCCCAGTATACCTCACATTGGTTGTCTCATAAAGCTCACATTCTTGCTGACCCAAATAGGAGTTGTGTTCTCTTATGTCCGATTGTAACCAAGGCCTATCCTGGAAAAAAATTCAACAGTGGTCGAGTCGTATGACTGGATGGGAATCCTACACCAAACGGTGTGAGGTCTAATTGGGACTTCACATCTAGGATATCCCCTTACAATGTTGGCGGAATCCAGCACCATCAACATAATCCTACTCAATTCGTGTCCAATTTTACAGCTAAATGTACTTGCATAATAACATTTATGTAATGGAGCCCCCTCTTTTTTGAGTTTTTTTTTTGTCTGGGCACCTAAGGTTTATATTGTTTTCTCACCGCCCATTCTATCTACAAAAAAAAAATGATCATGTATTGTCCACTGCTCTACCAAAATTTTAACTCTGGTCCATGGTGTATCTATTGTAAAATGTGATAAATGTATTTGGCCCTCTCATATGGACCATACCACTTAGTTATTTACATCATTTTATATTATCTATCATTATATTATGAGCACCATTGAATACATTTGGGCTTCATGGGAGCTCTCTATTTTAAGTTGAAGTTTTGAGAAATTCCGTTTTATTTTCATTTGTCACCGAGTTTGATTATATTCATATATAATTGCATTCCTTATTCCCTAATTTAATTATTGTTTCCTTTGTTGTTCTTAAAAATCAGTATCGTGTTCACAAGTTAACGAATGATGTCATGTTATTTGTCACCTATGTGTAATAGAAAATAAATTAAATCAATCACAGAATGAGTTTCTTTAATCGAAATAGAGGAATATGCAGGGGAAGATTGGGGAACAAATGGGAATTATTACTTAAGTGTCAGAGGGGAAATGGGACCAAGGATTTCAGTCCATTTCAATGCAAATTCTTAGATAATGAGAGAGTTGTTATGCTAAGAGATGGAAAATTTATTAGGATTGCCTCAAAATCAGTCTAAGGTACACCTTCAATCACAATAACCCATATTGCAATAGCCTTCCCCTATTGGTGTTTGGCTCCCTCCACACACATCTTCCCCCTTGTTCAATCCAAATAATGATGGTTGTGAACAAGCCATTCCTACACAACCTCTACATTCAAGGAAAGGTTGGCCAGACATGCTTATTTCTAATCGCCCTCCTGAATCTCACATGTCTTTTTTATAGTATGTTTCTTCTCATGTCATGCATATGCCTCATGTTGTGCCTTATCCATCCACTCCTTTTCAACGTGCCTCCTCTACACATTAAGTCTCCCAATAGCATAGAACAATGTCTAACTTGGATGGTCAGCCATCCAAAGTCCATGTCATTCCCCTACTTGTTGCTAGTGAACATGAACAAAACTCTCAAGATGCCTCTTATAGTTGATCTCATGGGTCATCACACTCAATATTATCACGCCTACAACAAGAGGAGAAACAAGCAGAGATTATGGCTTTTATCGGGACATAGGTCATTTTTTTATGTCATTGTTTATGGGTTTATAGCATGATTTTGTAGACTATATATTTATATTTTGACAATACTTAACACAAGAGAGACAAGTAGGATGTATATATTTATATTTTTACACACATGCATATTTTATGGTGCCATGCTACATGTGAATGATGAATGCAGAAACAAGGGACTAGATATACAAGGTTTTATTTATGGGCTCATGATATCACAAAGTTCATGTGATGATATGAATTTTTTATATCGGTTAATTTCCTATGATTTATGATTATGATGGTCATCGTTTATAAGATAATTGAAGTTGATGATTTTAATTTGATTTATGTTTTAAAAGATACAAAGAGGCCTAATCAAATGGAAATTAGGGTCCCACCTATTAGTGTCTAACTCTTTACTTAAGAATTCTTAAACTAGCCTTTAGAAATCCCTCCTCTTAACCTTGATCACATTGATTAGGAATGCAACTAATCTGATTTTTTAAGTTTGGAATTTGTGAAAACCACTTGAGGCCTCTTTAAAAATAGGAGAGTTTTATGAAGGCAAGAGAGATAAAGTTGTGAAGATCAGTATGCTACATCAAATTTAGGTTGTCTTTTATTCCTCTTATTTTATTTTCTATAAATTAGAGAGTTGATATTAATGGCGAAAACAGTCCTATATCTAAAGGAGATACCAATTAAGGTGACTTCCCTCAATTATTCAAGTATTTCTAAATGTATCTTGTATTATTTATGATCATTCATTTGCTATCTAGAAGGTATGATTTCTATTTCTATCGGTGCTAACAAAGATATTTCTACAAAAAGCAAGCAGCCCGCTCATGCAAATTTCTTGAAGGATTTTTATGTTGCCACTTTCATTGGGTTTTATTGGTCGTTGTATATGAGTTTGTACATTGCAGTAGTTTGAGTCTTAGGATTGGTCAATGATATTTGCAGATATCTGCTATTAATATTTGGTTATTATTTCAATAAAATCAACTTGTTTTTTCATACTCTGTATTTTTTGAATACCTCTCGCATTTTGTTAAATTTATTCATTGTTATTCACAACTCATGCCCTACAGGGTATCAAGGTCTTCGCCTAGAATCCTAACTAGCTCGCTGTTAATTTAAATTTGATTATTTTTTTTATTTTTTTTGAATGATTACCTATCTTGTTGTGAATATTTGTTTATAAATGTATATATCATATTTATTTCTATTTTGATTTAAATTTTCCATAGTATAAATAAAAACATCAAACTATATTTCTCTTATTTTCTACATCTTGAGCAATATGTCTCATTATCTTTTTATGATAACAAGATTCGAGGAATTGAATACTTCAGTTTAATCTAATTTAAACAAAACCTATCAACACGATATCTTGTAAAAATGGAAAAGGAATGAAGTTCTGACACTGATGACGACCATTAACCCAATTAACAATAAGCAGTGAATCACCTTAAACCTGAAACCAGTCACATCCCTTATCCTTTGCAAAAACTATGAGGGATTTGATGGCTAGAATCTCACCAACGTTGTTCGTGCCCCTCCCATATCCCATTTTGGCATAAAAAAAATGTTCCCCAGAGAGAAAATTAATAAAGCCTCCCCCACATTTTTGGTTGGCCTCCTAAGAGGCACCATAAAATTATCCCCAAGGGATCGATCTGTCAGGATTATCCTCTCTAATTTGGCATGGTTGAGATGTTATTGAGAGATGATGGAAGTTAGATAGAATTGAAAATCCTTCAATACCTGAATTCTCAAAAGGATTTTTTTCTAGAATGTGCACTTGTTCTTGGTTAACCAGATTCCCCACGAGAATGGTAAATATTTTTCTTGTTTTGTAGCCATATTTTGATACCATGACATCCAAGATTATACCACGTTCAAACTCTCCCAGTTGCATGTTGGACCAAGATTAGATTTGATCATTTATCATATGGATTTGGAGAAGGGGAATTCATTGAAAATATGATTAATTGATTCTCCTACAAATCTGCATAGGCATCACCACCCCGGTCCTATTTTTTCTATCCTCTACATTACATCCTAGGTTGGTGCCTTCCTTGATAGTAAGTACCACATGAAGATCCTAGTCTTAATTGGATATTTTAGATGCCATATGGATTTCCACCATCAGAGTTCGTCAATTGGCTGGCCCCCTGTGAAAATGTGGAAATAGATTACTTTTGGAGTGTACTACTTAGAAGGGTGAAGAGTCCAAATTAGCTAATCTTTTGCTTCAATAATCCTTACATTTTTTTCTTGAAAAGTTGTAATATAATCTAACCATTCTAGCTAATGATGTTATACCAACCCTATATTCATTTCTGACCTCCAACTCTACTGCCATAAGGTGGATTTCTATGGGTCGGAGACTTGTTCTAGTCTAGTAAATACCCTTTCCTTGAGCCAATGAACCAACTTCTTTGAAAGTTTGAATCTAGCCTCGTTGCCCGCCCATGGATATTTTCCTAGAAGAATCCTACGCCTATCCCAAACTCTCCATACCAATCCCCTGCTAACAATATCAAAGGAATTTAGTACTAAATTCCACACTATTGAAATATTTATTATGGGATTGTCTATCAGGCAGATCCAATCTTCAAGATATAGAGGATCTATATATTTACCTGTGACAAAATAATTTCCTTGCAAATTAATCTCCAAACGTACTTTTTATTTAATGTTGATGAGAAAGAAAATATGTTTTTGAGCCCCCTAGTCTGCTAGGAATTTCGGCATAGAAATATTTTTCCATTTTACCCAAGGAGTTACAAACTGGTCTATTTTCCCTGCCCATAGAAAAGTAAAGAAAATTTGTATGGATTTCTCAAGCACCCCCTTCGGGATCCAGGCAAGGGACATCCAATAGATAGGTATGGCCTCAAAAACATCTTTGATCAGGACTAATCGACCTACCTGCGAAAACTATCTGAAACTCCAACCTTTGAGTCTCCTTCCCAACTTTGCAAGAAGCTAGGCCCAAACAAATTTTGAGTAATTGTTTGGTTTCAGTTGAAACTCTAGGGATTTTAGACCTTCTTAAAACTCTAGAAATTTTAAGAAAAACTTGTGTGAGAGGTACCTTCTTTCCTCTCCTTGGTATCAATGATTTAGTGGTATCAATGAGCATGCTAGTTGGTTTACCAAATAAATATAAGACCTCAAACAACTTTTCATCATCACAAAAAGAACCATTACAAAAAATTATGATATCATCTAGAAATAGTAGATGTGACATGATTGTACTTGGATCTATGATAATGCCTTGAAATTCGCCTCTCATTTTTTCCTCAGAAAGTAGGAGACTGAGACCTTCCAATAGGAATAATAGAGGAGCCAAGGGGAATCCCTGATTTATACCTCAAGATGCATGGAAGAAGGGAGAATCCATTTTTTTTATGAGGACTGCAAAGGAGACAAATTTAATGTAGCCCATGATCTAGTTGACAAAAGGTAGACTAACCTTACTTTTTCATGGGCTTTTGATAGGTCAATTTTGAATGTTCCCCCTTTTAAGTGATGGATATTCGTGTTGTGAACGCCTTATTGAACTACTTCAATTGCTTCATGAATTTTTATTCCCTCAATAAATCCAAATTGTTATTTTTAAATGGACCTAGATATGATTGGATTTATTCTTTGAGTTATAGTTTTGCAGTGACTGTCAATGTTGTTTCAAAAATATATTGGACAAAATTCATTAAAGGATTGATAGTTGTCCCCATTTAGGATAATATATATATGAACGTATAATTTAAGGATGCTAAGACACTTTCTTTCTCTTTTGACCCATTTACCACATCCAGCAGATCTTGTCCTATCACTTCAAAAAGCACTAAGAAAACTCCAACTGCCCAACCATTAGGCCTCATGATTTTCTCTTTCTAGAAATTTCCCAGTACCTCCTTCAACTCTTCTAGAGTGAATTTTGATTTTACATCTTCAATTTCCTCTTCCCTTACATAGCTTGGAAACAAATGAGCAACCTAAAGTATATCCTCAATGCAGTTTTGTGGATCTTCCTTGAAAAGTGATTGAAAATGGAACTTTGCCATTATTTCTAGACCCTCAAAATAATACACTTCACTTCCTTCATGGTTTCTCATGCTCCATATTGTGTTCTAAGTATTTTTCCCTTCTGCATATGCCTGAAATAATTTGGTATTTTCGACTCCACATTCAAGCTAGACTTCCCTGCTCTTGAGGTGTTATGCTACCTTTCTCACAGCCAGAACGTCCCTTCTTCTTTTATTGATCCAGGTGGATATTGGTGGACACCCGCCTATTCCACTGGGAGCCCCACCATTTTTTCTTTTATTTTTTCAACTTCCTTAATTGTATCATAGTTTACTACTTTTGGCAATTTTTTGAGTCCTAAACTTCTGAAGTCACTATGAGGTCCTAAAAAACATTTTTTTGGAAAACCGAGACCAACATTGATCATCGACAGATGTTTATCACTCAAAAGTTTTAGTCATCGAATATATATTTCTAACGAGTTATTTTGCATGTCAAATGAATATTGTATGCCAAAGTTACATCCAAGGGAGGTTGATGTACCAATTTACCCAAACAGGGCCCATAGTTTTGGTGCTTCATCTCCTAGGGTTAGGTTTTTGGTTGTTTAGGGTTTTCCATTGTTTCTCAATAATAAATAGCCCTTCGAGCCTCATTTTAACATAGTTCAGAGGTATGTATCCACCACATATCTTCTCAAATATAAGCAACCATTGCCCGAGATAGTTTATTTTTCATTATGTCTGCAAGCATTATTCAGTATTTGATATTAATGAAATGAAGTGTTATTCTTGCTGCATATTTGTGTTTATGTTGTTTTTTGTATTTTATTGTGTTCTTGTATAAGTCTTGTATCAGTGGTATCATAATGGTCATCTATTTCTCTATTTTTCTTTGCATTTCCCTTGTGAGGTCGGGGTATAAGGAGTTAGCACTCGATCTAGTTGAACCTTTGCAAGATCAACCTCGCAAATCCTAATCGACTCCCATGGTGGAAGAAAAGAAAGATGAGCGAGCAGGAGATCCTATCAAAATATTTAACGAGGAGGCCCTTGAGAAACAAAGGAACGGGATGATGGATACTTTTCCTAGATCCTTCAACGGCTACCCACCGACAGCGCACCTTCATCCAACAGCCACTCTGGAGGCGCCACTCCTTTTAAGGTATAAGTAAACTTTGACATTCCCATATTTTAGGTACAAATATATGCAGACATCATATATATATGGTTGAATCTATTAGAAGGATGTTTCTCAATTTATGACTTTTTCAATCGGGAAAATATTACTTTTTCACTCCTCAAAGCTGACCCCCATGTCAAGGACTGGTGGGAAACCTACTGTGAGAAAAAGGATGAGAGGGAAACCTCCTTGTTCTCGACCACACCCACTTGGAATTCTTTCTGAGATTCCATCAAGGAATAATATTATCCGATTGGGAACTATGAGGACAATTACATACAATGGACTATGCTGCAGCAACAAAGGCATCAAGATGTGCATGAGCTGACAAATTTGTTCCATACCCTACACACAAATTTGGGTATCAAAGATTCAGAGAAACATTTGGTGTTAAAGTACCACAATTTTCTACACAGATACATTCAGGAGGAAATGTAGTTCCTCAACATCTCCTCGCTTGGTGAAGCATACTGGTATGCTGCCTATATTAAGCAGAAATTCAAGCAAATGAAGTGAGAATTTGGATCTATGAATCAAAAGCGAGGGAAAGGCACCCCCAAAATTCATAACAAAGGACAAAGCCAAGGCAGGACAGCCCAGGACAACCCACCAAAGCTGCAAGAGAAGAACAAGACCGCAAAGCCAAAGAAGGACATGGGAAAGTGGTCTGAATTCCATAAGAGTTCCACTCACAACACAAGTGAGTGTCGATCCAAGTAGTCACAGGTGGCTGCTCTAAAGGCTTCTGAATTAGATGAATGTTTCGACTATGAGTCATAACCCAACAAGGGGAATGATAAATGGAAGCATATTATCGATGCGGATCCCAACGCTAATGTTTCCACCACCAAGATCAGGAAGGAGGAACCCGAAGATCCAAGGAGGGGGAGCGCCTCTTCCATTCCAAAATGTGGGTGAATGTTTCCTTGACGCAGTTCATTATCGACAGAGGGAGCCAAAAGAACATGATTTTAGTAGAGGTCGTGAAGCGGTTGGACCTGCCGACCAAAACACACCCATAGTCATACACCATCGGGTGGCTTCACCAAGGACAAGATATCCACATCAACCAGCAATGTCACCTTCCCTACAGCATCAAGCCCTTCACGGACAAGGTATTATGTGATATTGGTCCTATTGATGTTTTTGATGTATTATTAGGCCAAGCATACTTGTGGAAGCAACATGTTGTGTATAATTCTAGGACTCGTGATGTTATTGTTACTTTGGGGAATAAGTTGTACAAGATACCGAAGGTAGCACCGCCTACCTCCATCTCTTTAGTAACTCCAAAACAATGCGTTATCCCAGATACAACCAGAGTTTGGAAGAGCACCTCCACCACATTCAATAGGTCCTCCAAACACTACGGCAACACAATTTGCGTGCCAATTTGGTGAAATGAACTTTTGGCATGAACCAGGTTCAATATCTGGGATACATTATTAATTAATGGGGGGTTCATATGGACCCAGCCAAGATCTAAGTCATTCGAGATTGGCCAACCCCAACCACTCTAACAGAGCTTTGAAGCTTTTTGGGTCTTGCCAATTTCTACCGTAGGTTCATGTTAGGGTTCTCTCATATCACTTGGCCTTTGATTCAAGTCACCAAGGGAGGAGCGAATGAAAAATTCTTTTTGTCTGAATATCAATAGAAGATGTCCGCAGAGTTGAAGCATCGCCTCTGCTCTGCACTAGTGCTCACATTACCATACTTGCAACAACCATTTAAGATTGATACATATGCCTCTGACTATGTTATTGGGGTAGTACTTACTCAACAAGGACATCCAGTGGCATATCGTAGTGAGACAATTTCAGACACAGTCCAAAAGTATCCCACCTATGACAAGGAAATGTATTCCTTTATGCAGGTCTGCCATCAGTGGAAGCATTACATTTTGGGGAAGGAAACGGTCATCCACACAGATCACAGACCCCTACAGTTCATACAAACACAAGGGAAGTTGCAGAACGATCGCCATCATAAATGGTCCACATACCTGCAACATTTCCATTTGAACATCAAGTGCAAGAAGAGAAACACCAATAACATTGCAGATTTCCTCAACCGACCATCGATCATGGTGCTTACCACTATGTTGGACTCTTGTGGGCACGAGACTTCGGGTTGGCCGCATCTCTACAAAATTGATCCAGAATTTGGCAACACATACTAGAGGCTCCTGGAGGGTAAGAAAGTTCCAAATTTTCACCTCCAGGATGCACTGTTATGCCACCTGGGACACCTATATGTTCCTGCAAGTGAGTGTGCCAAGTTTATTTGGAAAGCACGCTACAGTCGAGTCACTGCACATTTTTGGGTTGAGAAAACAATGGCAGTACTGAAGAAGTATTTCTATTGGCCTAACCTTCAACATGATGTTGGGAAGTACATTAAATCCTACACTGCCTGCGTCATTTCCAAACCAACCATTAAGAAGCAAAGCCTATACACTCTGCTGCCTACCCCTAGTCGACCTTGGGAATCCATCTCCATGAATTTCATGTTGGGCCTTCCTTGTACCAAGAATGGAAATGACGGTGTTTTTTTGGTCATCGACAGATTCTCTTAAATGGCCATTATGGCTGCTTGCAAGAAGAATATCACAGTGAAATCCACTGCTAAACTCTTCTTTGAACAAGTGTGGGCACACTTTGGGATCCCATTGTTCATTATCTCAGATCAGGATAGCAGGTTCCTTGGTACATTTTTATCAAGTCTCTGGTCGATGCTGGACACTAAGCTCACTAATTCCACTCCTTTCCACCCTCAAACTGATGGCCAAACAAAGGTCGTCAATGGGATGATCGTACACATTATGCGCATGCACAACTTGAAAAATCCATGCACATGGGATGAAAGCCTCCAATATGTATAATACAGCTATAATCGGGATCTATAAAACTCAACTGGCCACAACCCCTTTTAGGTGGTCTTGGGATTCGAGCCACTAGGTCCCATTGATGTGGCCATACCATTTGCAGCTACTCAGGAAGATTCAGCTCATGTCTAGTCTGAAGCTGACATGGTGAAAAACTTCATTGAGCACATTCATCACATTTGAAAATAGGTCCATGACATATTGGACATAGCCAATGCTAAGTACAAGTAGTGGCATGATCAACATCAGGTGCCATACGGGTTCCAGGTGGGCGAAAAAATTTGGCTACATTTGCAGAAGGAGCGCCTCGTTGGGGCCCACCACAAGCTTTGTCTACTCCGATATGGGCCATACACCATCACCAAGGCAGTAAGGGACAATGCCTTCAATCTCGGTATTCCACCATTCCTTGTTCTGCACCCAATTTTCAATGTGGACCGTCTTTGGCCCTACTTTCCACCATTGTTGAACACATCCGACATTGAAGAACAACTCACCCCAAAATAGTTAAACCCAGACTGCATGAAACAAGCCACAATTTATCGAATCATTGACACATAGATCAATACCACTTTCCAATAAAGGGTACAACTATATTGATTTATCAAAGCAGACCAACTCCTTCACCAGGGCAAGTGGTTCACAAGGGACCAAATTCAACAGAACTTTCCTCACCTCATGGAGGCTCTGCACGCAATGGGGACCATTGCTTCCTAAGGGGGGAGGATTGATCTAAGTGGATATGGCCACACACCTATTCCATTAGGACCCCCACCATTATTTCTTTCTATTTTTCAGTTTCCTTAATTGTAGCACAATTTACTATTTTTGGCAGTTTTTCGGGTCATGAACTTTAGGAGTCATTTTGAGGCCCTAAACGACGTTTTTGGGAAAAATGGGATCAACATTGGTCTTCAACAAATTTTTGTCACTCAATATTTGTAGTCATCGGATATATATTTCTAACGAGGTATTGTGCGCGTCAAACAGAGATTGCATGCTAAATTTACGTCCCTAGGAAGTTGATGTACCAATTTACCCAAACGGGGCCCATAGTTTTGGTGCTTCATCTCCTAGGGTTAGGTTTTTGGATTTTTATGGTTTTCCGTTGTTTCTCAATAATAAATATGCCTTCAAGCCTCATTCTAACATAGTTCAGAGGCATGTAGCCACCACATATCTTCTCATAGATAAGCTACCATCGATCGAGCTAGTTTATTTTCCATTTTGTCTGTAAGCACTATTCAGTATTTTATATTAAAGAAATGAAGTGTTATTCCTACTTCATCTCTGTGTTTATGTTTATTTCTATTTTTTATTGCATTCCTGCATAAGTTATGGATCATTTATCTAGTACTAGAAGATATTCTTTGGATTATGCATTGGAAAATCCCTCCTCTCTTTTCTCTAATAGCTCCTTAAGTTCTTGTTCCACCTTCAATAAGTATGTCTCTTCTTCCTCACGTTTTATTTTGGTTCATGCCTTAATGTGGTATTTAAGGTTTTGAAGTTTGGATTCAAACTAATTTTTTGCAGACCTATCCTCCCTGGGGTTGATAATGATCTAGTGAGTCTTCACCAGGTTGATCAAATCCTCCTCTTTGAAGCCAAGAGGAGTTCATATCGAAGGGGCTTCCTGGTTTCTTATAGCCTCCCTTGATTTCAATAATAAGGGAGTGATAAAATTCTCCTCCATCATCTATCCATTTCCTAAACAATTTCAACCTTCCCAACAAATGCTCGGATAACAAAAAACGGTCCAATATTTTTGTAACTCTCTCTGACCCTGCATGGCGATTCCTCCATGTCAAATTTATCTTCCAAAGTATGATTTTAATGAGCTTCATTTCAGTCAGATGATGAAGAAAATATCATGATAAAGGGTCTAGTACAGCTCTAGCTCCCTGTGACTCTGAATCACCCAGCGAAAAATTTAATAATCATATTTTTCTTATCCAAAAGGGAGTTGGAAAACAAAGCATCCCAATAAGGTCTGTGATCCCCATTTGGACCATATAGATTTACCAGGGTAAAAGAAAGGTTAAATTTAATTGAGAGGAAATCTATCCCTAGTCTAATTTTGATACTCTAGTCATTCAAAGGCTTGATAAGCTGGGAGTGTTATCCCAGTGTTAGACAACCCAAGCGGCCTTAAGAATCAATAGCAACAACTTTCCAACAATTAAGAATGGATTCAATAAAAATGAAAAAATCCTCCCCAACCCTAAGAGTTTTCTAAAGAAGAATGATGTCAGGATTGTAGTTTGAAATCATATAATTGAAGGAAATTTTCTTAAAGGAACTTTTGAGTCCTCTACAATTAAAAGAGAGAGCTTTCATTATTACAACCTGCCCTGGGAAGCCACAACTCTAAGAGCCATGTCAATTGATAGTTATTTACCTGTAACCAATTCAAAATGTTCCTTTTCTTTTCCTTTTAACATATTGTATCATCTACCCCTGCCCCATTTTCCATCGGTACGGGGATCAACCTTCCCCAACCCTCCCATTAGGTCCCCTAGGTGGGAAACAATCTGTAGATTTTGCAAATTGTGAAGGATGAAACTGTCATCTAACTTAGAACCAGACAAAGCCTGAGAGGCATGTACCAAAGGAGAAGTAGAACTAGGTGGAATCACAGGTAGATCATAAGATACAAAAGGCAAGGATAGTGATGTGACCAGAGGATCAGATGGAACAAAATGCATATTCTCAGAAGTTGAACCCAATTCTTTAGCCATAATAGAAAAAGATTCTATAAGATTGGAAGCTGCAGTATTAGGGTCCAACATACCAGTAGAGGAGGTTGAATAATATCTTGTAGGTGCTAGTTGAGCTTGATCACTATTTACCAGTGTTTGAGCCAAACTCTCTGCTAGGTTCGCGGCTTGTTGAGGTTGGGTCTTTGCATCGCCCATTTGAGTATCTAGAGGAGACTACATAGTCT
Source organism: Pinus albicaulis (assembly GCA_034641835.2). Classification (NCBI taxonomy): domain Eukaryota; kingdom Viridiplantae; phylum Streptophyta; class Pinopsida; order Pinales; family Pinaceae; genus Pinus; species Pinus albicaulis. The sequence goes on from CM076573.1 coordinate 484,652,831, forward strand.
CATGACTTCGAGGGTTCTGACTAGGATTAGATATGTAAACTTTGTGTTGGAACGGGGTCTCCTAACAAGCTACGAAACTGGACCATTTTAGTTAATTTTGATTATATTTAAGTATAGCGCAGGGGTTTTGGGGCGGGTCAAAGCCTTGAACGAATTGTAATGGGTTAAAGGGTAAACTAGGGGTCCGAAAACCATGGGTTGCGGACTATAGGAATGTTGAAGCTAAATTTTTATAAATAGAGAGGCATTTCGGATCGTAAGAGATAGGATTTAATGAGTTATTGATGTGATCTGTTGTGTAAGCTATATGTTTGGGTTTTTGGGGGAATGAACTCCTGCTGGTTGTGTGTGCGGAGATCCTAGTCCAACTGTGTGCAGAACCTGCTGCTGTGTGCGCAGGTTGGGAAGGGAATTGTAAGGAAAGGTTGCTGAATGAATGAATACGAAGGATTATTAGATCTGAATCTATGAGTACTGTTGAATGAATTGTTGGTAATTACTGTGTTATGTATTTTCTGTCCTCTCACTGCGAAAGTCTGTGTATTGAATGAATGGATCTAGATTTGTTCTACTCTGGTTATATAATGCTGTGTTGATATTATGAAAAGCATATAATTGTAGATCTAGTGCACGTGGATGCAAATAGATACATAGTTAACTCTGTGAAGAAGCAAGGGAATCTGAACAGAACGCAACCTTGCTTGCCTTACCCTTCCTTTCTCAAGGTTCCAGCACCCACCCATACTACTTCGAGTGAGACTGTGACCTGTGAAAGCAGGTCACTGCCGAAAGGGCCAGTAGTATAGGGGTTTGTTGGCAAACCTTGAACACCAAACCTGGGTCAGGACCCCTCAAGCCAACAAATGGTTCCGTTGCCGGGACTTGAAGAAATCTGAGAAACGGGATTGGGTAACGGCATCAGAGATCTAGTAGGGCTGAATGGGCAAAGGCACAGCACGGAACGGTGAGAACTATTGAAACAGTCAAGAAGAGGATTGCCCTGCCCATAGTCTGCCGAAACCTACATAAGATCCATCAGCTGCCACGACGCTAGGGCCTCGGGAAGGTAAACCAGAGGAGCCCATGGCGGCACACTTAAAGTTACTTACCTTCAAGGGAGCAGCCGATGAGGACATGGAACGATTCTGGTTCGTGGCCGACTCGGTATGGACGGCGCAAGGGGTGGTAAGCGATACTGTGAAAAGAGCACAGTTATCTTTGGCGTTTGAAGAAAGGGCACTGGACTGGTATATGCAGTACATATCTCAAAATGGGAGCACAACACTTCAAAATATTAAGGATGCCTTAAAACAACAATTCTGGAAGCCGAAATCCTATTCCCAACTGGTAGCGGAAGTAAAAGACTTCAAGCAAGGAGAATATGAGTCAATCTGGGAGGTCGATCAATGGTTAAAAAAATCAATCAGGGAAGGTGAGTTCAAGTACGATGACAAACAGCACACAGAATGGTTTATCACTATGCTCCTACCTCACTTGCTTACACCTATGGGCCATCAGACTTTTGAATCGCAGGAAAAATCCTTGGAAGTTGCCATGAAACTTGAAGTTGCGCCTAAGGACGAGACAAGGGAGGGAGTGTAGCAAATTCAAGAGTAGCTCGGAGCCATGCACATGGAAATACAGAGCTTACGGATGGAACGAGGAAAGGGAGTAGGCACGGACCTTTGGTGTGAGGATTTCTGGGTAGCGGGACTACATGATACAACCCAGTGTCCGCGGATAAATAGAGGTGAATTTAAGCAACAATGGTGCAAATTTTTCCGATCTATAGGACACGATGAATAGAATTGCCACACATATAACTTATTGGTAAATCGGGGAACCCTCTATAGGGTACAATCTGATCCTGCCTCTCCGAGATCCCTCGCGAGCTTTGAAGGCTCCCCTGCACGGGGCAGGGGGGGGCGGGGAGGAAGCGCAGGACGAGGATGGGGCCAACTGGTCTGCTACAATTGTGGAGAGGAAGGGAACTTCGCCCGGGACTACCCAAATCCCACTAGGCAGACCTGAAAATACTGCCAACAGTTGGACCATGAAATCGAAGACTGCCCGATCTTGCTAACAAAAATGAAGGACAAATAGTCTACTCCCACACAAAATGTACAGAGATTCAAATCAGAGCTAAGGAGCATAATGTGCAGCATGGTCACCCAGAAAGCAAGAAAGGAGCTTGTTGTTCAGAAGAAACCAAATCCCGGAAAACAGGAGTCACTGGGAGCCCCTACGCAGCTGCCAGAAGAAGAAGTTGAAACCTTTTTAAGGGCATGCTTAAAGCTACTACGCAACCCACAGGCGGGAGAAAATCTCCAAGTATTACTACAGAACTGCGCAGCTCAGCCCAGCATGGCGACTGAGGTTAAGTAAGTACACAAATTACACAGCTACAAAAGGTGCACCAGGAGAGAGATGCGCTTGACTGCACAGATTGGCAACTACGAGATAGATCAATTTATTTTTGACCTTGGATCTGATGCGAACGTCTCACCAAAACAAACATGGCAACGAATGGGGGAACCTAAATTAGACTGGTCCACCATCCAGCTGTGAATGGTGAATCAACAGAAGATCATCCCTCTGGGATGATTGCCAAGGGTGACGGTTGATATCGCAGGAGTAAAGGTCCTAGCTGACTTTGAGGTCATAGAAATTATGGAAGATACGGATCCCTACCCTGCACTCCTGGGGATAGATTGGGCCATCGACGTAGGGGGTGTCATTAATCTAAAAAAACGTAGCATGGTGTTTGAGAAGAATGGTACACGTGTAATAGTACCACTGGATCCCACGGAGGGCATGCGGTATACCAAACCAGCATATGAAGAAGAGAAACTCGATCACATATACAGGATGATAGCACAGGACAAAGACCAGGATGATCCTACAACAGGTGGAGTATTCAACTGGGAGAAAAATAGGGAGTACTTTTATGACCCAGACGAAGAACTTGAAGATTAGTAGACCTGGCTACACAATGTATCAACGCTACAATGCTATTGGGTTGCAAGGACTCTCTACTGCATTACTTTGAAGGTAAGGGACCTTCCCCACTTTGACGAGTCTAGTACTGTCAAGGATTTCTTAAGAACATAGAAGTTAGGGTGCCAAAGGATCGACAACTCTGGGCACTCAATCTGGCGCTACGTGGCACACCTTCCCGCTGGTGGGATACCCACAAGAAATCATTTCTGGACTGGGAGACGTGTCGAGATATGATGGTGCTATGGTTCACACCCCCTGTCGATGTGCACACCAAGATATTCCTGGGTCCTGGAGATCCCCGCGCGCATCTGCGTATATGGACAACCAAGTGGGCCGACCGAACCCCAGATGAGTGGATCCATCTATTTATACATGCCGTGGGCCCTATCCCCACTACTTGGTACCTAGATGCCGAGTTACATCAGCAGACCCACCATTGGGATATATTAAAAGAGGACTTCCTCGGAACATTCGGACTCATTGGAGGAACATAAATGCTTGATGAAGCCCTGCAAGAAAAAATTGATGCGTTCATCTTTAGGAAGCCTCACCTACACACCCCACCAGCCGTTCTGACATGGGAGGCCCAAATGCAAGACATAATCAACTGCCGGAGCTTGGCGATTAATGATGAGGAGGATAACCCATGGAATATCTCTATTCCATAATCTAAAGGGGAACGTACCATTATCGAACCATCGCTCCAAAATGTCGACGTAACGCAACCTCTCCGACTACGCGAGGTTAATATTGGGACGGATGAACACCCTAAAATGGCGAAAATTGGGGACTATTGGGATGAAGGCACTGTGGGCAAAGTCGCCGAGCTACTTACGAAGTACTAGGACTTATTCCCTACGAAGTTTTCTGAGCTCAAAGGAATCACAGGGGACCTCAGCATTATGCACATCACTCTAAATCCTGAGGCACAGCCCATCAAGCAGCGGCCCTACCGGTTGAATCCTAAGTATAAACAAAAGGTCGAAGAAGAGTTGGACAAAATGTTGACCATAGGTATCATTGAACCGGTTGAACAGTCAGATTGGATAATTCCAATGGTCGTTCAGGAGAAAAAAAAAGAAGGAGAAATACGTATTTGTGTGGACCTCCGAACACTAAATGATGCCTGCATTCATGACCCCTTCCCTACCCCCTTCTCCGACGAAATCTTGGATATCGTGGGGGGCCAGGAGGCCTATTCCTTCACAGATGGATTCTCGAGATACCATCATATCATAATCGCACCAGAGGATCACAGTAAGACCACATTTGCCACCGAATGGGGCTCCTTCCAGTACACGGTCATGCCCTTCGGTCTTAAGAACGCACCTGCTATCTTTTCAAGGGTCGTAGTGGCCGTGTTCAAAGAATTTATCCATAAGTTCCTAGAGGTTTACTTCGATGACTAGACGGTGTTTGGCTTAGTAAAATATCATGTCTTGAACCTGCGATTAATGTTGGATGCATGTCGGAAGCACCAAATCTCCCTGAATGTCAAAAAGTGCGTCATCTGTGTGCCTTTTGGAATCTTGCTTGGACATATAGTCTGTCGGTAGGGACTGATGGTTGATCCTGCGAAGATAGTTGTAATTATCAACTTAGCATCCCCTACAATGGAGAAACAGCTGTGCTCCATTCTCATCCACACAGGCTACTACAGAAAATTCATTCAAGGATACGCTCTGATCACAGCACCCATGGAACAGCTGCTAAAAAAAGATGTCTCTTTTTTCTGGAATGATGAATGTCAGAAGAGCTTTGAACTACTCAAGGCTAAGATGATTTCTGCGCCCATATTGATATTCCCTGACTGGTCAAAAGAATTTCATGTACATGTTGATGCGTCAGGCATTTCCTAAGGTGCAGTCCTTACGCAGCCTGGTGAAGGAGATATTAATCACCTGGTTGCCTTTGCCAGTCGAAAACTCTTAGGCGTCGAACAAAATTACTCTACCATTAAGCATGAAGGACTGGCTATGGTGTATGCCCTACAAAAATATTGCCACTATCTGCTGGGTGGACACTTTAAGATGTTCATAGACCATTCATCTTTCAAATACCTGGTCAACAAGCCTGTGTTGGGGGGGAATATTTTCCGTTGGTTGTTTTTGTTTCAGGAATATGATTTTGAGATCATCGTGAAGCCTGGGAGTTTGAATGCAGGCTCGGATCATCTGTCTCGTATTGATACAGGGGAAGAACCCACTAACTTGGACGAAGGCTTACCCGACGCACAGTTGTTTACAATTAAAATGGTTTATGCTCACTTCGCTGATATCATTGAGTTCCTTACTACGGGTATGGCCCCTACTGCGTATTCGGTACAATAGAAGAAGGAGTTGGTTACTCGGGCTGCAGACTTTACTATCATCGCAGGACAACTATACAAGCTAGGCATAGATGAAATACTCCACAAATATGTATTGGAACATGAATGGCCCACCGTCCTCATCGAAGCCCACGAGGGAGTCGCAGACAACCACTACGCAGGCAGGGCTACAGCACAAAAGATTTTGAGGGTTGGCTTGTGGTGGCCTACCCTGCATCAGGATTCTTACACATATTGTAGATCATGCGATACATGCCAACGAACCAACCTACCCTCATGATGCAATGACATGCCGTTACAGCCCCAAATGGCCCTACAGGCTTTTGATAAATGGTCCATTGACTTTATAGGACCCATCAATCCACCAGGCAAGAAAACAGGCGCGCGCTACATTATCACTGCCACTGACTACGTCACACGATGGGCTGAGGCACAGGCCGTAAAATATTGTACTACTGATACTGCTGCGCACTTCATCTTTGAGAAGATTCTGACCAGGTTTGGCTGTTCGAAAATCCTAATGAGCGACAGAGGTACGCATTTCGTTAACCAAATGATTCAAGCTTTTAATGACGAATTCTGGATCCACCATGCCAAGAGTACACCATACCATCCCTAAGCTAATGGGGCACTTGAAGCTTTCAACAAAATTTTGGAGCAGGAATTAATGAAGGTTTGTAATGCCGATCGTAGTGACTAGGATGTTCGCATCCCCTCGGTTCTATGGGCTTACCGGACGACCTACAAAAAGCTAACTGGCAGGACACCTTTCCGAATGGTATATGGCAAGGAGGCCATCATGCCCATAGAATACATTGTTCCTAGCCTACGCATCGCAGCATTCACAAATATGGCAGACTCTGATATCATAGAATAATGCCTGGCACAACTGGTGGTGTTGGAAGAAGATTGGTTTATTGCTCAGTTTCATCAGTAGGTAAAAAAGACTAGAGATAAAGCCTGGCATGATCGACACATTCGCTAGAAGACATTTGTCACAGGTGATCTTGTCCTATTATATGATAGTCAATTTTCAAAACATCCTGGAAAATTCTGGCAGCACTAGCTTGGTCCCTACATAGTTAAGAAGGTTACGAATGGCGGATCAGTCCAATTAGATACCCTGCGCAGTGACCTCCTCCCTGGCTTTGTCAATGGAGGTCAACTCAAACCATACCGAGCTACGAATTATGTGGTCGCACCAGTGCAGTGACTCAGGACGATTCACAAGATTGTGTTGGGGGACTGTTGGAACGGGGTCTCCTAACAAGCTACGAAATTGGTCCATCTTAGTTAATTTTGATTATATTTAAGTATATCGCAGGGTTTTTGGGGCGGATCAAAGCCCCGAATGAATTGTAATGGGTCAAAGGGTAAACTAGGGGTCCAAAAACCATGGGTTGTGGACCATAGGAATGTTGAAGCTAAATTGTTATAAATAGAGACGCATTTCGGATTGTAAGAGATAGGATTTGATGAGCTATTGATGTGATCTATTGTGTAAGCTATCTGTTTGGGTTTTTGTGAAATCGTACCGGTCACAGCGCAAAGATCCCAGTCCAAATTGCAGGCGGACCCTCACGTCATGGTGCGCAGGTTGGGAAGGGAATTGTAAGGAAAGGTTGCTGAATGAATGAATACGAAGGATTATTAGATCTGAATCTATGAGTACTGTTGAATGAATTGTTGGTAATTACTGTGTTATGTATTTTCTGTCCTCTCACTGCGAAAGTCTGTGTATTGAATGAATGGATCTAGATTTGTTCTACTCTGGTTATATAATGCTGTGTTGATATTATGAAAAGCATATAATTGTAGATCTAGTGCACGTGGATGAAAATAGATACATAGTTAACTCTGCGAAGAAGTAAGGGAATCTGAACAGAACGCAACCCTGCTTGCCTTACCCTTCCTTTATCAGGGTGCAGAAACCTGGTTCCAGCACCCACCCATACTACTTCAGGTGAGACTATGACCTGCGAAAGTAGGTCACTGCCGAAAGGGCCAGTAGTATAGGGGTTTGTTGGAAAACCTTGCACACCGAACATGGGTAAGGACCCCTCAAGCCAACACTTTGTTTGCCTCCTTTGTTTGGGGTAACTTCCTCATTTTCTTATTTTTCTTGTTGAAAGGGAGTTTACAGAACTTGAATGTATGGAAATATTGATGGAATCTTCGGAATTTGAATGGATCCCCTTCAAAATCCAACGGTTGCAAGGTGTATCTAAAATATCCCATGTATAGAGATTCTGATAAACCCTCCCTTAATTCTATGTTCACCATAATTCTTGAAAATGTTGTATCTTTATTATGTAAGTAAGAATAGTCAGCCGCTAAGAAAGTCCCCAAACTATTTCCAACATCCCTGAATATTTCTTCCTTCCAAAGCTCAGCCAGCTAGCCCAAAACTTGAACCCAAATTGGTGAGACATCCAATTTTCCTTGTTTTCATCAAAGATAGGTGTCCAAAATTTGAAGATGACTGAATTCGAATCAATACTTAACACTCACTAAGAGATGGAAAGGGACTCCTTGTGGGATTTAGAGTATAACTATATCCACCCTTTTACTAGCAAAAAGACATTAGGAGGGTTGTGGATAGTTAGGCTTACTTCTCTTGCGATCCAATCCTCCAAAGTTTTGATGTTAAATTTGTGCCCTCTCATTCGACCAACAAGTGTTATATTATTCATCGCTGCCATTTCCTACACCCAAATGTCCACCCGCAAACTTAGGTTAAATTTTGTATGGGTCTTATTCCTTTTTATAACCTTGTAAGGTTCTTCCATTTCTATTTGGCTAGAAGCCCCTGAGTTTTCCTAAGTAAGTGCCTCACTTGTGCTAATCACCCTTTCCCCTCTTTGAGGTTCGACAACTTTGGTCTCTTGAAAAATGGGGGCAGTGGGGCTTTGTGTAGTCAATTCTAGCACTGAGGGACCTTGTGCGGGAGAAATGTGCACCAACTGAATTAGTTCTTCCAAATAGCCATCAATTATGTCCCCTTTAGTTCCTAAAGCACATGTAGGGTGAGAAACATTTACCTTTGTTCATATATGTGATGACAAAGTTGCATGTAAGGGTATAGACCCACATGGAGGCATGGGAGCCAAATTGTTTCCTCATAACTCCTCTATCAATGATTTTCCATGAATTAGTCATAGGTAATGACCACACCTTTCCCTAGACTACCAATTGTTCTCACTAATGACTCTTTTGACCATGTACCTATTGTTCTCTATCCTATTTTTGTATGTGTTTCAAGAAGGTAGCATTGAACATCTCTAGTTCAAAAATAGATGAATTGACCATGTGGGAAAAATTTTGGCCCCAGTGGTACACTAGGAGCCTCCAGCACCAAAGCCCACATCAACATAATCAATTACCAAGTGGGAGCAGTAGTATAAGAAAAAAAAAGCAAAGGAATGGTACTTCAGTTAACGTTCAAGCAAGTTTAGGGGCGGATAACCTTCTATCTCTGCCCAGCCCTCCCCCAGAGGTATTTCGGGGGGGGGTAACTTGTGCAGAAAATAGACAAGTGCTAGCCCCCAGAGTTGAAAATTTAGTGGGTAGGATCTTCCGATCAACAACCCAAATTGATTCTAGGGGTCTCGGTTAGATCTCACCCCCTTTCACTCACCCACTGGATAAAGGTGGGGACCACCCGCCACATCATGAACCAGTCAATACCATCAACAAGAGATCGTTGAAGGTAAACAATAAATTTCTCCCCCACTACCATCCACTTGTCACCTCCCCAATCACCCTCTGCCACGTACCCCCCCCCCCCCCACTGTGACATCATCTGAGGTCAAACCACCTTTGCCCCTCTGCCTATAAAAATATTTCTTGGTTCAACCTTTTGAATTCAAATTACTTTCTCTGTTGCAAATCTCTCCCACCATTTGAATGTTCTATGACGTTAGTCGTCCACTGAACTCATCCTAAGCTCCTGCCAACATCATTCTTTAGCTCTCTCTCGGTCAACCAGGTAACATGTTAGACTCCCCCACCTACAACTTGCGTATATATGTTATTAAAATGAATAAATCATCCCTAAAGACCCCCAAAACCTAGGAATTAAAACCCTCCTCCAATGTCGAGTCATTGATGGACATGGAGGCACAGATTTTAGACCCATCCTGTTCTTACCACCTGTCAGACCTCTAGTTCAACATGTATGGCCACCATGTCAAGGGATAAGCCCCATTCTGAGTTGTTGATTCGGGGCTATATTATCAAATTACGCCCTTTGTTTATTATTTACTTGAATTCTTTTCTTGGATAGTTATTTCATATGTTGAAGAAAATAAATATTTTATCCCTTCCACCAGAACTAAAATATTATAGGTGACCCCAGATCTGGTTCAGAAAGCTTTGATATACCCAGGCTCCCCTGAACCCCAGAAATTCATTGAAACCACTTTGATTTACAGTTATAGTACCCTCTTAACTGCAGAAAAACAGTACTTCCTACAAATTATTTTGGTCGTTGGCTTCAAGTCTTTGCATGTTGCTAAAAAATTCCCAATGTCCACCTTCATAGAGATAGTGTGGCCTATCCTCTCTGTAATTGCTCATTTATTTGGGGATGTAAATCCCAACATGGTCAATAGAGCCTCCTTAGTATTTCTAAGAGAGATGATATAGCTAGGTCACTTGTTTGACATACCTTCCTTCTTGGTTGAATCAATAAAATTCCAATTGCACCATTTCTCTGTCACCTCATATTTTAGATATTATTCCTTTTTTGCTTTTTTACACCCATGTAGATGAGTTTAAGTGCCTAGGTATCTTTCTAATGGCCCCAAATAAGCATAGAAATTATGTCTTCTTTTGGGATGTTGTTGTTATGCATAGACCGGACAATGAGGGCTACTCCCAATTTATATCCTCACACATGGACATTACTTATAAAATCATTCATAATGTCTCCCCCCCAAGGATCCTGCCCTAGCAAAAAGAAATCCTCCAAATCGGCAAGGACACGAAGTTGGGTCACTCATATTTGTTTGAGGAATACACAGACATTCAGGTTTATGGATGTGAGCTTCCTCCTTATCGTCTGCCTGTGTTAATGCGAATGAGGATATTTTCCTTAGAGTTTATTAGAAAAATCTTGAATGTGGACCAAGTCCATTTTGTCCCTGCTAAAAGGGGTATATGTTCAAGTTGGGAAATCCAATAGGCCCTTTCATTGTCAACACCAAATAGGAATTTTAGTTAGATGGATATTTATAGAAAGTAATGAATTTTGAGATGGGGGGACATTTTCCATTATGACCCTCAAGGTGTCATTGAAAAAAAATGAAAAATCATTAATGCTTCTATTTATGATCATGAATGTAGGTCTGAGAATGAATGGAAGAATAACTTTGATTCATGGCCCATTAATAGAGAGATGGAGATTGAGACTCCGGCATCAAAAGACAAGCCACGGAAAAGGACTGTGGATGAAACGAGGGACATGGAGATGGAGGACGTTCACACCAACAAGAAATCCATGACCCAAGAAGCGGAGGAAGAGGAAATTGAAACTAGGTTGATAGAGATAAATCAGACCAACCAAGATTCCAGGTGACTTTAAAAGACCCATAGCAAGTTATTGTCTCCTCCTCTTCAGAGGTAGCCATTAAGAGTTTTACAAGGAGTGAAACTCCGACAGAACTAAGTACAGGGAAAAAAATTGAATAAATAAATAATTATATTACCAAATATGTGCAGCAGAAAATGGCATCGCATTTTTTCCCATATCAGACCAGACTCCTGGCTGCTATGGAACTAGAGAGGAACCAGATGAAATTCTTGTTGCACCACCCCTTGGCATAGTCACTACCATCAAGCTCACATTTCAAGGCTTTAGATGTGTTCCTCGATTTGAAAAGTGTCCCTCTGCCTAACAAGATCAACTTCCATAGGCAGGTGGGAGAAATGTTATACAGTGAGTTAAACAGGAATGTCATGACAATAAACAAGGAAGAGAAGTTTTTCGAGAAGGTTGCAACAAAAGTGAAACAATAGAGAGTTGATTCTAGATATCTACACATGCAGAGTGAGAACTTTAAGGAACTGATTTTGAATCTAGAAGTCAACCCAGAATACAAAGCTCCATTTGAGATCCTTCTCTATAGTTCACAAGATGAGATTCAAGAACTAAGACACAAACTAAAAATTCCTGCTAGTGAACATATGTAGTCCATAGAGCTAGCACAGGTTGAGGAAGAGAAAGAGATCATGTCCAAAGAAATAATAGATAGGAACAATGAGGTGGTGGCCCTCGAGCAACAAGTAACAAATCTTCAGTAGAATATAGACTCCCACATTTGTGCAGTACTCGTGCCTGGAATTCCTAAAAATCCTACAGAACAACTTACTAATACCCTCACTAAGCTCCAACTCTCAGAAGGGGAACTCAAGAAGATACAAACGAATTTAGACAATGCCCAGCAATCGCTGGCACAAAAGGAGAAACAACTGGATACTGCCAAGACTAATGCAGAACTAGTTAGTAATAACTTGTAGGCAGCTAACCAAGAGATCATTGAGATCAAAGGAAAACTGAAAGGAAATATGTCACTCCTCCAACATAAACAAATGATATGGTATGAAGTGATAAAAAAAATGAATAAAAACTGGGATTACATCAATCTGATGGTTGAACAAAATATTGTAATCAAAGACTATGATTTATTCATCCTAGTTGCCAAGGAAGAAGGTGAAAAGAATGCTCATAATGCTAATAAATTCATCCAATATTTCAATGATAATACACTCAGTGAGTTTAGGGTTATATATGTGGTGGATTGGATGTTTGCAATCATGGAAATCTCTAAAGTAGTCCAGAAAGAAGAGGCCAGAGCTAAAGTTGAAGAATGCCTGGAGGCTATGTTGAAGGATGTAGTTGCTTTTGACTCAAATTTTGAGCAAAGAGTTCAAGCATAATTGCCCCACTGTTGGGATCCATAGGAGTGCTTATCCTGTGGGAGAAATATAGTTAGTTGCTCATATAGGCTAAGATTAAGGTTGATTCATCCCACGATAATACTTCTACCTTGAATGGAAAAACTATGGTCAATAATTTAATGAGAGACTTCCAACTACTAGGGTTGGTGAAGACTTTATTTCATCCTAGGATGAACTACATAGGACTTACAAATATTAATATTTCCTGTAAGTTATTCTATCGCACCCATCTACCAAGTCTAGCGTTGTGGCATAGATGTGACTAGTTCATCAACCCTTCATTGCTCCAGATCATCAATCCAGCAACCCTTCCTCCTAAACCGGTCTACCATGACTGAAGATATTTTTCATTGTGTCCATTATGACACAACTATTTCATGTTTTCTGTAAATATTTTATTTTCAAGGAATTAATGCTCGTTATTTAGGATATGGATAGTACAGTTGTGCCACTAGCACACTCCTATATTTTTGTTATGATGAGTCGTTGAAATATCAAGAAAGAATATTTTGTAAGGAGCTCTCGTCCTAAAACTTTATACAAACATTTTATGCTACATAACTAAAGGTTTTGAATTTTGTTTCAAGAGAGAATCTCTACAATTGTGAATGAAATGTATGCCATGTTTGAAAATAAATGAAATTTTTTTGGTGATTCTGGGTTACATGATACTGTAGTATGTACTATCCTATGTGTGTATTCCATTTATCTTCATTATTCTTCTCAGATTACATGTACTATTAGTTTTTGGATGTGTTTTTATTAAATCATGGATTCATCTATGTCTAATGTAAATCTAAGTTGTTTGTGACTGGTAAAATTTAACATCCTTAATACACGCTCCATGTAATCTAACATATCATTTAATGTTTTTCTCACTTGTTTCATCTTGAAGTTTGATTCACTAGATTCTTAACTAAGCCTTGTGCACTTGATTCTTAAAGAAGATTTTTTTCCTTATCACAATAGTTCCATTATCATCTATTAGTTCATATATTCATTTTTCATTCATTTTCTAATCAAAACATGATGAGATTCATACATCAAGTTTGTCATAAACCATGCTTATGACCAGCATATAACTAACAGAAATAACTAGGATATAATAGCCATAAAAACCACATATGAAGAAGTACATTTACACATGAAATACCAAGGAGAAGGAGCACTTATTAATGAATTCTTAGGCCAACCAGGTCTAGGATTTCCACAAACCACCCGACCATGGATTGGGCTGAACCAAATATTTCTTTCAGCCAATCACCCCTGTGTTATATTCCAAGCATGAATGTGGGACTCACAAAAAAACCAACCAGGTATTTCTTAGGCTTTACCGTATATCCCACCAATGGATTTTTAGGCCCAAACCCTCATCAATACAACCAGGATTTACCGCAACCCCCACCAGATCACTAGGGCCTAAACCAGCATGGATGCCTTTGGATCTCTTCGCCTAAACCATGAGTAATTTTTCTGTCTCAACCTTCCTCTTTTTTCTGTCTCAACCTATCGTCTTTACCGTGTATCCCACCATTATCCGTCAAGGGATTCCTAGGCTACATGAAGGGTATTCCCCTCTGATATTTATTGTGTATCCCACCATTCACTAGTCAATGATTCTTAGGCTCAATCAAGGTTATTCACCTCTGAGCTTTACCACATATCTCATCATTCATTGGTAGAGGATACCTAGGCTCAATCAAGGTGTTCACAACTAGGATTTACCATGTATCCCATCCCAGGATTCCTAATCCTTGTGAATAATCCTGATACTACCCCACTTAGCTTTAGATCCATCCGAGAATCCATATAAACCAAATACAAGAGAACCCCATCACACCAAGGCTATCCTGAAATGGCAAGGCAAGGCTAAAATCCACTGTCACACCTGGAAAAACCCATGCCAGTGACAACAAGAGAACCAAATCCACACATGCATGTACCATGCATGCCAAATCTAGCAAGGAAATCACACACAAAAATTGATACCTACAAGTAATCATGTTATATCCACTTGATTATACTCTTCCTTGATTGATCTATGTTTCCCTTTTCCTTCTTTTCTCTTCCTTTTATTTCCTTGATCCAATGCTAGAGTGCTCCAAGAAAACTCTAAGTGTCCAAGAGTGTGTGAGAGAGATAGAATAGAGAGAGAGCTCCAAAACTAAACTGACAAAAGGTACCAACTGATCCTCATAATATTTTTTATTAATGAGGCCTCTATTTTCTTCATTTTTCTAATATTTTCCCTTCATTTTCCTCCTTTTCCATTGCCTTCGTCGATTTCCCTTAGCCATAATAAACCAAATGAACACCCACACTGGGATTTTTTTACCATTGGAATACGTGGCCCATGACCATGGTTATTATTTTTCCTTTATTAACTTTATTACATGGATTTTTTACCATGGTTGTTACATAACCCTCCCCCTAGGGGGAACACCGTCCTCGGTGTTTAATGACGACCATATCCAGAAAGATCGTTGAAAACAAACATATTGCTTATGGATATTTATAATACAACTCATTGTAGTATTTATAGTGACATCTTGTTGAAAGCGTGACAAACATATCATTTACTAGAGATTTATAACATAACTCATTACGATATTTACAAAAACAACCACATATACTTATGCACATTTGCTTCAATCAAAAAATCACCATACTATTTATAAATCCAAGTCAATTCAATATTTACAATAATATACACATATGCACATTTGCTTCAACCAGTAAGTGAAAGCATACGATGTCTGCATCCGCAACAATGGAGTCTAGAGGCTCACACCTCCACCCTCAAAGTAGTACCAGGATTCACCTCCTTCCCAGAAGTCCAGAATCCACTGCCAAAGTCAAACTTGCATCCAATTTCCAACGCTACAATCCTGTGCGACTTGTCCTCTTAGTGAATAGTTATTGACACATTGTTCCAGGGCACACTCCTAATGTCCATTTGATTCCATCTAGAAATTCTAATGACCAAAAAAAATCCATCCCTAGCCTTCCCTTCTCTGCTACACATTCACTTGCGCAATCTAGTCACCCCCTTTTATGCAGTCACTCACCTTCCAAGTTTCCCGGCATCCCCTATCCCATGTGATCCATCTCTTGGAAAAGTTTCCTCGCTTCAGAAGGTCAAAAAACCAAGGAATATACCTACATCAAAACCATCATATCGTTCATAGCATGCTCATGGAAATCAATGGACATTATTGGGTACCAGTTTCCCACAATGCCTTTGCTTCTGAAGTGCTTTACCAGCATACTGGTGCTTGTTCCAATTCCTTTCATTTTTGTTACTAATTCTTGCACTCATTTCCCAATCACCCAACTGGCCATTTCCATGCTTTCCTATACCAAGCACATAATTCCCATTAGATTCAAAATAAATTGAAATAAATTCAAACCATACCTCATTGGTGATCAGTCAATAAGGTACACCTACAATTCTGTTTACTTCTTGTCACAACAAGTCAAACTATTTGTTTGATCAAATCATCGTGTATAAACATATCACATCTGGTTAGCTCAAAACATAATTGTCATAGATAAAAATAATAAATCACATGTAACCATCATAAACTATAATCATAGATCACATGTAACTATTATAAACCAGAATCATAGATCACATGCATAATTATAACTAAAATAAGCATTGATACTTATCCTTCAATCTGTATGTCGCTTCTGCCCTTGTTCTTTCCATACCCACACTAGATCAGTTTCCACACCCAGTAAGCACACAATTCCTTCTCTTCCACCACATACACATAGTGTGCATATACACATACAACCATACACGGCATACAACACCATACAATACATTCACCTACGCCTGACATATAACACGTACACCTACACCCAGCATACAACACAACATATACACCTCCATCCAGTGGACAACACAACACACACACCTATAGCTAGTGTACAAAAAAACACACTGCATACAAATATGCCTAGTTTACAACAAAACACATATACATACACAGAGTAAAATACAATGAATACACATGACATGATACCACAACTATGCAATGCACATACATAGTACCACATGTACACAAAACAACATGTACAACATGCTCACAATACCACATGTGTAAAACACAACATGTATGACATGCACACAATACCACATGTACAACAGTTCCATATGTACAACATGTACACAATACCACCTATACACAATACCACCTGCCCAACATGTACACAGAACCACATGTACATAGCACCACTTGTACAATGTGTACACAGCACCACATGCATGACACATACACAGCACCCCATGTACAACATGTACACAGCACCACATCCACACAACACCACATGTAAAATCATGCAAACAACACCACATGTACATAGCACCATATGTACGCCATGTGCACCACGACATATGTACACAACACTGCATGTGCAACATGCACAAAGCACCATATGTACACATCACTGCATATCCAACATGTGCACAACACCATATGTACACAACACCGCATATCCAACATGTGCACAGCACCATCTGTACATAGCATTGCATAAACAACATGTACACAACATCACATGTGCAAAATGTACAACATATACACAACAGTAGTACTGCACATCCATAGACCACACACTAACTCTACAAGAAACCTTGCTTCTAGTGTCTTTCCACTATTCATGCCATGTTCCAACATGTCACTGATCACACTTCTTCCATTCCATTAATGTAGCCCTCAACATTACCTATTCATAACATAAACATGGGCATAGTACCAGCATAATATCAATTGACATCCACATGATATTGACCTCATATATATGTCAGGGCTACTCTTCCCACTTGATTCCTCATAAACCAGGAACCTCTTCATGTCATGCACCTGCATAAGCAATAATTCTTCCACAAGAATGATCTCTAATGACCCTGTTAGACAATGACATACATACATGCATATATACATATAAACATTAGTATAAAACAATCATGATCTTTGACGACCATGTCAGACAATGATATATATATATATATATATATATATATAGATACACACACTAGCATAAAACAATCATGATCCATGACGACCTTGTCAGATAACAACATACATACATGTATATAGATATCAATGTAATCATAATCACAACATAATTACCAAATTTCATAAGGTCAAGGGTAAGAGAACTCCCTCTATCCGTGCATAGCATGCATAACATTGAGAACAACAGTTCCCAACATAGAAAAGGTGCCTGACGCCTCAAATCCATTTAATTTACCTTTATTGCTACCTTTCTCATGATTGTCCTACCACTATCCATTCATCCCAATGGACCCAACCAGTCAAACTAGTTTTCATATTCTTACCTTCAGTTGTCCTTTACTCATGCACCAAAATTCATCTGAGTATCCTATTACCTGATGGGTTTCATTCATCTCTCCCTGAGCTCCATTAACTTTCCTCTTTCCCCAACCAATTACCAAAATTCTCAAAACATAAAAAGAAAGAACAAAAGCAAACAAGAAGAAAACCATGAAAAACCAATAGCAATACACTGACCAAAAACAAAGTGGCAAGGCCTTGCACCAGACATAAACAAAACTGTAAATCAAGCACAAAAAAATCATAAAATACCGAAAGCACAATACTAACAACAAACGCCATGACTCAATCTCCATGGTTCCCAGTGCTTCCAAAGGAAATATCAACCTAAGCATTTTCTAAGATTTCATGACAGTCTCTTTTCCATGCAATTCCTTATATCATACTACCATTAACACATAATTGTCAGTGTATAAACAAATATAACTATATACCAATCATCTTACCTTGTTGTGACACACACACTGCCTTGTAACTGAACATATCCATGCCATCTCTCAAGGGACTCCAATTCCCTTGACTGATCCAGTTATAAATAGAAACTAGTTGTCATACCTATCAAATACATTTTCAGTAATCTAGCACATATCTACATAATGCAAGATGAAATCAAGGTTAAGAACGACTTCATGTATTCATGCAAGCACTCATTTATTTGGAATTGCAATCTCCAAACATATCCCAAGGAATTCTCACCTAATTCCTTTCTTTATAGTTTTTCCTTGTTGTAATTGAGTATTACTATGTGCTATCACATCACCCAGTTGCTAGTTATATAAACAAATCAATTCTTACCTTGACACGCTAATACCAAGCATGCTTCCCTCCAGTTGTTCACTCATGTCAATCTCATGCTCCAAATATCAAGACATCTGTTAGAAAATTAAATATTATAGAGCAATGAAACACATAAAATATGTGGAAAAACACAAGCACACAAAACACATAAAACCAGAGAGACACAGATATACGTGGTTCACCCAGTTTGGGCTACGTCCACCCCAAACAGCTAGTCCTTCCTTTCTATTATCCAGCAAAATGAAGAGACACAACCTACAGCAGATCCGTTGTAATATCCTATGTTCTCTCTCACAGTCTCTGCCTTTGTTTCTCGCTCTGAGAATACACATACCATACACATCCGCAATACAATACCCTCATACAAGTGAGGGGGTACCTTCTAGGGCAAAAAACCCTAAAATAAACATAACTTCTACCGTTAGATCATCCGCCTAATGAACGGCCCAGATTGACTAGAAATTACTATACTTTTACAAGGCAATTTTACATCTGTTTTTAGCTTCGGGGGGGGCTCCATGAAGTCGCAGCCGCCTCCCCCTAGACCCCCCAAGCAGCGTTTAATTATGGGTGGTGTTTCCGCCCCCATTAAGGTACAGGGGTCCAACGCTGTGATACTAAATAAACAAGATAATCAGGCTCCACACCCAACAATCTCCCACTTGGAGACTGATTGTAGCAACTCCACCACTACTTCATTTGCTGGACAATGACTCCTCTTTGGACCTGGCTGTTTCTCATATTCATCGTCATCCTTGAAGACCAATTGAAACTGAGCATATTCTCAGTTTCTCCCTGGTTACAACTTTTGTTAGCATATTTGTAGGATTCTGGCTAGTGTGTATCTTTTCCAGCTTCAACTGTCCATCTTCCAATACTGACCGTATGAAATGGTACTTGAGCTATATGTGTTTAGTCCTGGAATGAAATGATGAGTTCTTTGCAAGATGAATGGCACTTTGGCTATGACTGTCTAACGTGCCCATATCATGCTTCTTACCCAATTCATCCATAAACCTTTGTAACCAAATCATTTCCTTACTAGCCTCTGTAGCAGCAACATACTCTACTTATGTTGTTGAAAGTGCAACAACACTTTGGATTTTTGAAACCCAACTGACAGTTGTTCCACCTATAGTAAATACATATCCTGTAGTGATCCTCCTGTTATCTCTATCACCTACCATATCTGCATCA
Source organism: Pinus albicaulis (assembly GCA_034641835.2). Lineage (NCBI taxonomy): Eukaryota > Viridiplantae > Streptophyta > Pinopsida > Pinales > Pinaceae > Pinus > Pinus albicaulis. The sequence continues at coordinate 484,672,481 of CM076573.1, forward strand.
ACATATCCATGTAGAGCAATGTTTGAACCACCAAAGCATAATGCTTGCTTTGTGGTACCTCTCAAATATCTGAGAATCCATTTTACTTCCATTCAATGTTCTTTTCCTGGATTGTTCATGTACCTGCTTACAACTCCCACTGCATGTGAAATATCAGGCCTTGTGCAAACCATTGCATACATTAAGCTTCCAACTGCTGATGCATATGGAACTTTAGACATATATTCCATTTCTTCATGAGTCTTGGGTCACATCTCCTTACTAAGTTTGAAATGGCTAGCAAAAGGTGTACTAACTAGTTTTGCATTCTGCATATTAAATCTTTTCAACACCTTTTGTATGTACTCATTCTGAGACAGTGTTAATTTGTGATTTTTCCTGTCTCTAGTTATTCTCATACCAAGGATTTGTTTTTCAGCTCCCAAATCCTTCATTGCAAATGAATTTTTCAATTTTCTTTTGAGCACATTTATTTCCTGCATGTTAGATCCTGCAACAAGCATGTCATCTACATACAATAACAATACAATATAGCTGTCATCATTTTTCCTTTTTATATAAACACAATGATCAGAGTGACATCTAGTATAACCTTGTTCAGACATAAACTTGTCAAATTTTAGATACCACTGCCTTGGAGCCTGTTTTAAGCCATACAAGCTCTTCTTTAACCTACACACCAATTTTTCTTTCCCTTTTACCTCATATCCTTCTGGTTGCTGCATGTATATCTCTTGCTCCAAATCTCCATGGAGAAATGTTGTCTTTACATCTAACTGTTCAAGATGTAAATCTTTCGCTACTACAAGACTTAAGATAGTTATGATTGAATTAATATTAACAACAGGAGAAAATATTTCATCAAAATCAATACCTTTCTTCTGTGCAAACCCATTCACCACAAGTCTAGCTTTGTACCTCTGTTTTCCTCCATCTCTTCTTCCTTCAACTCGTAAACCCATTTATTCTGCAATGTAGTTTTACCTGCAGGCAACCTGACTAAGTCCCAAGTTTGGTTATGCATTAAGGAGTCCATCTCTTCTTCCAAGGCTAACTCCCACTTCTTCTTTTTTTCAATCTTCATTGCTTTTTCATAACATTCAGGTTCACCAGAATCAGTGAAAAATAAATAATATAATGAAGGATAATATCTTTCAAGGGTCTACTTATCCTGGTAGATGTTCTAACACCACTTTCAAGTGTTTGAGGTGCCTGTTGTTGTTGTGGTGGTTTTTGTTGTTGTGGCTCTTGATTATTATTATTTTCAGGCACCTTTACCTTTTCCGTGATCTCATCATGAACTGTGTATTATTTGTTTTCTTTTTCCTGTTTCTTTTCCTGCAACTAATTCTTATACAATTCCTTTTCATTGAATATTACATCTCTGCTCCTAATGATTTTGTGATTTTCATAATCATATAAGCAATAACCAAAATCATTAACACCATATCCAATAAAGGTACCTTTGATTTTGCCTAAAGCTTGGTTCTCGTTTTCTTTATTAATATGGACAAAGGCCTCACAACCAAAAGGCTTTAAAAAAGAGTAGTTTATATTTTTACCGCTCCATGTTTCCTCCTCGAATACCACCATTCCAAGGAACTTGAAGGTCTCTCTATTTATTAGATAAACAATAAGATTCAAAGCATATGCCTCAAAATTGTAATGGAAATCACATGCAATCTCATGCACCTTTCACGCTCCATGATTGTTCTGTTCATCCTTTCTGACACACCATTTTCTTGTGGTGTTCTTGGAACTGTCTTCTCTATGCGAATTCCATGCTCTTAACAGTACCTATCAAACTCTTTGCTGCAATATTCACCTCCATTGTCTGATCTGAGACACTTAAACTTCCTTCCCGTCTCAATCTCAACCAAAGCTTTCCATTTCTTGAAAGTATCAAATACATCAGATTTATTCTGAATACAATAAATCCAAGTTTTTCTATTTGCATCATCAATAAAAGTAACATAATAATGAGAGCCACCAAGAGATGATACCTGAGCAGGTCCCCATACATCTGTATGCACAAGCTCTAATTTTTCGCTCTTCTTTTCTTTCCCAACTCTGAGAAATCTGACTCTCTTCTGTTTTCCATAAATGCAATTCTCACAGAAATCCAAATCAACATTCTTCAAACTTGGCAACAAATTTCTTGAGTGAAGAATCTTCATTCCCTTCTCACTCATGTGTCCGAGCCTATGATGCCATAATGCTGCATCTGCACCTTTCGAAGTTAAAGCATTAACAGAGTTAGAAATACCATTGCATAAATACAATGTACCAACCTTTTCACCTTTTGCTATTACCAGCGCTCCTTTGGTGACCTTCCAAGTTTTATCCGTGAAAGTTGTCACACAACCTTCACTGCCTAACTGCCCTGTTGAAATCAGATTTTTCTTCAGATCTGGAACATGCCTTACCTCCTTTAGTAGCCATTGGTTTCCATTCTGTTGTTTTACAAGAACTTTATCCATTCCAACAATTTTACAGGGTTTATCATCACCCAAACGAACTTGTCCAAAATCTCCTTAAACATAGTCATGAAAATATTTCTTATCAGGTGTGGCATGGAATGAAGCCCCTGAATCTATAACCCAAGAATCAGTAACATTTTCTAAAGAAAGAATCAAATCATCTTGTAACACATCACCTGTCACATTTGCTTCATGATTGTTTTCTTGCTGTGTGTCTCCTTCTTTTCCCTTTAGAGATCTACAGTCTTTCTTTAGGTGTCCTTTCTTGCCGCATTTCTAGCACACTATCCCCGATATGCACTTGGATCTACATTTCCTTGATTTACTGTGATATCCAAAGCTCTTTCCTCTTTCCATTCTTCTTCCCCTAGACTCTGCACTCAAAGCATTACCCGATGTCTCACTAGATATTTTCCGTCGCATTTCCTCGTTAAGGATAGCACCGACAACATCATCAAACTTTAAAGTACTAGATCTAGAGACAGAGTAACTAATGGCCATAACTAAACCATTCCAGCTTTCTGGAAATAAGCACAGAAATAATAGAGCTCTAACTTCATCATCAAATTTTACCCCTACAGAACTTAACTGACTGGTAACTGTATTAAAATCATTTAAATGGTCTGCAACAGATCCACCTTCCGACATCTTCATATTAAATAAACATTTCATAAGAAATACCTTATTTGAGGCCAAGGTTTTTTCATATAGTTTTTCCAACACCTTAATCAAACCCTCTGTTGTTGTTTCCTTCGAAATATTGAAGGCTACCAACACCGCGAGGCACAACCGTACTGTTCTGAGTGCCTTTCTATCAAGAATCTCCCATTCTGCATTTGTCATAGCTGTCGGCTTCTTTGTTTTTCCGCTCAATGGTAGGTAAAGATATTTTTGATACAGATAATATTCCATCTGCATCTTCCACGGCGGGAAGTTTTGGCCATTAAATTTCTCGACCCTAAATTTACCATCTTCTGCCATTTCTCCCACTCGAACCAGGAAACCCTTCTTTCTTGCGAGTTTATCAGCCAAATAGACCTTTGGCTCTAATACCAGTCATTAGAAAATTAAATATTACTGAGCAATGAAACACATAAAATATGCGGAAAAACAAAAGCACACAAAACACATAAAACCAGAGAGACACAGATATACGTGGTTCACCCAGTTTGGGCTACATCCACTGCGAATAGCCAGTCCTTCCTTTCTATTATCCAGCAAAATGAAGAGACACAACCTACAGCAAATCTGTTGTAATATCCTATGTTCTCTCTCACAGTCTCCCTCTTTGTTTCTCGCTCCGAGAATACGCATACCATACACAGCTGCAATACAATACCCTCATACAAGTGAGGGGGTGCCTTCTAGGGAAAAAAACTCTAAACTAAAAATAACTTCTACCGTCATATCATCTGCCTAATGAACGGCCCAGATTGACTAGAAATTACTATACTTTTACAAGGCAATTTTACATATGTTTTTAGCCTCGGGGGCGCTGCCCCCGAAACCCCCCGCCAGGGGGGGGCTCCATGAAGTCGCAGCCGCCCCCCTGGACCCCCCAGGCAGCGTTTAATTACGAGCGGCGTTGTCACCCCCATTAAGGTACAAGGGTCCAACACTATGATACAAAATAAACAAGATAATCAAGCTCCACACCCAACAACATCATATATATTAATTTGAAATCAACCTTTACCAAGACTAAAATCCATATTTTTAGAATCAACAATCAACTCGCACTCATTAATAATAATGCTACAACTATCACCTACTTGCACGCAAGTGCATATCAATTGTCTCAGCACATAATGTGTTAGTACAGTCGAATTAAAACAAGATCATTAATTGATGCAATCTTATAGACACATACTCATATCATTCAATTAATCAAACATTCAAACTACCTGTAAACATAACATGTTAGATAAACCAAGTAGACAACATAATAAACTCATACCTTAATGTATCTCAGGGGAGGCTATCACATATGCACAAGTCAATCCAGATTAGTACAAGACAATATCACAAACATATCAACTCGTACTTGAATATCATAACCATAACCATATGAATAGGCTAATTGAGATTAACACGATACATATAACATCAATATTTTAGATGGAATAGCCATAATCACTATGCATATTATCGCAATGCATATAAAAACATGTTAACTACCATACATGACTATTTGACACACGTACACATGACTGCACTAATCAACTAGCATCCATCATGGATATAACCACAACAACAATAGAATGCCAAGAAATTACATAACCATCATGCATATAACAATCATTAACCAACATACATACATACCCATCATACAAACATGTATGGTGATCTACTCTTACCCCAAGGTCCAGTGTTGCAACCTTGCTCTGATGATTTACATCTCGTACTCTATCTCAGCCAACATATCAACATCATAACATACCAACAACATCATGATGACACAAACTACATAATTACCACCACGATGCATGCCTAACCTACCATCCATGCATAACCATAACCATGACAATGCATGTATAACAACGTATAGACACAGACATGTGTAACAAATGCATATACAACTAACATGCATTCATGAAAAACACATCCCAACATCAACATCATCAAATTCTACATGAAAACACAATTGTAACAATGACCATCACCATGCATACATAAAAAGCACATATACATCCTATATGCATGCATGAAAACCACATTCCGCCCATCCAATCCAAGTGTTGAACCATGCTTTGATACTAACCTGTGGTATCATATATGACCCAAAAATAAAGTGAAAATTCCACTAATTGGAATCCCTCTACAACAACTGGTTAAGTTTTTTCTATTTTGTTATAGAACTGAACAAAATTATTTACTGTTTGCTACGGTAAATAGTGAAACTAACACACTACAGTCTTCACAAATATAAAAATGTTGTGAAAACAAAATAAAGTGTAGGAAATAAATAAACACACATACAACACCATTATTTTTGGACAAATGTCCTCAGAAAAACCCCAATGCGAGAAAACTGGTGCCGTAGTTGAGGGTTTATATTATTAAGCAGTAGTTTATGAATAAAATTTTGGATGCCTTACTGGTTATCTGATACAGAGAATCATCTGGCGAGAAAGTTAGTGAGATAACCTCACACTAGTACGGGAAGATCTGATACTAAACAAACTAAATATGAGTCCTTTGCGTTGTCTCTATGCAACTTTGTGTCACACCTATGCAGGTATTTCTTCACTGCTATTGGGACTGCGTTACTCCTCCAATCTAATATTTTTTTGGCTGGAAGCTCGATCCTCTTACCTCTCAGTCCTACACCCTAGCTTCTGGTACTGGATCCAACTGCTCCTCGGCAAAGACTATGATATCCCTCTCAAGCACTACATTGTCCAATGTGGCTCTATGTTGCCTCTTCTGCACCTCTCTTTGCCTCCTCTGAAATGTATTCACTAGATCAAGAATAATTCCACCAAAAAACTATCTCTGCCCCTCACTACAAGAAATCACTCCTCCAGTAATTGTTGTGCTGCTCCCTTGAAAAATTAATCTCTAGATCTCCAAATCAATGTTTTATTCCAAGTGCCCATCGAACCTCTTCTTATAATATTCTCATTGAAAATTCAATGACCCAGATTAATTCCTAATCAATGGCTCAGATCATCTTGAATCGATCTCCATATTTTTCTAGAATATTCACACCTAGTTTCATTAATACCCTTTAATTATTTTAATTTCCTAATTTTAGCTAAGCATCTATTAAAAATAATTAATTATTTTAATAAAACTATATCCCAGTGGAATTTCCCAAAATGATTTTTGGGTCTTGGAGAATGCATGTTCCCTATCCTCCCTACAAATTCTTAGGCTTAGATCACATCTAATTCTACCAGATAACACTCCCTCTTAGCGATGAATGTGCTTTAGTAATGCAACCTGTTGAAGCATCACCCTAACTATGTATCATCTCCCTTTGTGTTGTTGAAGTCTAACATCACTGCCCACCAACTACTGCACAAATGTTGTATTTGTGATGTTGTTGACTCTGCATATTGCTTCCAACTGCATCTACATTGAAACTCTGTTGTTGTCGCAATAGAAAAACATCCAAAATACTGAACCAAAGGTGTCCATCATGATGCATCTCTTACTAGAGTTCTGACTGCTACTAGACTATGTGATGACCCTCTGAAGCCTTTGTGTTGTTGTTGACTCTGCACTATGCCAACTACACTGCTACAAACTTTGATCTGCGTTGCTCAGTCTTTGGTGCTCCTATCCACTGCAATTTTCACTCCGACACTCCTGTGCACCAACTAACACTGGTCCATCCTAATACTTTTGATATGGGCTCTCATAGCAAGGTATTGATATAATAGGTGGAATCCTCAAGGACCCTTCCCATCTGCAACACTCTAGAACTACATTACTATATCACCCCACCTCTCCCTTGGAGGTATGTGGGAAATCATGGCAAACTCCTCCTCCTGGATCCCTGCAGTTGCAGCCTGTTGATCATGTTTCTCTTACTTCTCTTTCTTCTTGAGAGGACACTGCGTAGCGTAGTCACCAAGCTCACTACAATATAAACATTTGATCTTTGAGATATCCTTCTTCCACCTTCATTGCTCTTGTTGCCCCTTTGAAGTAAGGATTGCATTCTCCTCTTCCTCCTTAGGCTTCATCCCACTGTTGTTGTTGCCATCTAGTTTTCACTTGAATAAGTCACGCCCCATCTCTTCTTGTTGAAGAACAGCCCACATCACTTCCCAATTTGTAAATATTTCTCTACCTAGGATCATTTTGATGAAGACTTGCCATTCTTTTGAGACGTAATTCAAGGCCAATATCACCATATTCGTATCCTTAGGCACTGACCCTATAGCTTCCAGTTGATACTGGACATCCTAAAGCTTTGTAATAAAGGGGTGTATGCACTCCCCCTTTTGCATCCTTGTTGATATCATCTTCTCCTCTAGGTACATCTTCCATTGCTCGTAAGACCCTTGGTACAACATAGCCAATGCATCCCACATCTCCTTAGCTTTCCCTTTGCCAGATATGTGAGAAACAATGTGATCCATCACTCCATCAAGGATCAACCTCTTGGCCTTCACCATATCCTTATTGTATGCTTTCAACAGATCTGGATCTACGGGGACAACTAACACATTATCGATAAAGGCTTTGAGATCATGCTCATCCAGAAGGAAGGAGATCCTTGCCTTCCAAATCACATATTTTGAGGCACCCTCTAATTGATCTTGATATCTCATCCCGGTTGCTGCCATCTCACCCAAAACACAGTGTCGAAGTTAGCCTCTAACCCTCTGTGTATCTAGCTCTACGTACTCTCTGCTGAAGTGAGAAAAAATTATTTTGGCTATTGTTGCTTCTGCGTGGGAAATTATAATTTTTGGGCAATAAATTATTTGAGGTCAGAATTCCCTTAGTGTGATATTCTTCCCTTTTGAGCCTTTTCTACACTAGGAACTGCTGCAGAAAAATCTGGTCCAGCTGAAGATATGCCCTGCGCTGAAGCTGTTGCGTTGCTCCCACTGCCACTGGAAAATTTTGATCTGGAAAATCTTCCTCTCTGTCTACTCACTCAGAGAGATATTTTTCCTTGAGAATATTTCCCTCTTGACACTGGACTGCTCAAGATTTCTAGGGGATTTGATATGTCGCCTACGTAGCTCTTCAAGTTCCCTCTTTAGCTCTGCTTCTAAGATCTTTTCTGCTTCACCTACACTCTAATACCATGTGAAAATTCCACTAATTGGAATCCCTCTACAACAATTGGTTAATTTTCTTCTATTTTTTTATATAACTTAACAAAATTATGTATTGTTTGCTATGGTAAATAAAGAAACCAACACACTGCAGTCTTCACAAATAGAAAAATGTTGCAGAAAAAATACAACGTAGGAAAAAAATTATAAACACACATACGACACCTTTATTTTTGGACAAACGTCCCCAGAAAAACCCAATGCGGGAAAATCGGTGCAACAGTTGAGGGTTTATATTACAAATCATTAGTTTCTGAATAAAATCTTGGATGCCTTACTGGCTATCCAATATAGAGAATCAACTATCGAGAAAGTTAGTGAGATAATCTCACACTGGTATGGGAAGATCTGGTACTGAACAAACTGAATATGAGTCCTCTGCGCTATCTCTGCACAGCTCTGCATCATACCTATGCATTTATTGCGTCACTGATGTTGGGACTACGTCACTCCTCCAATCTGATCTTTTGATGGCTGGAAACTAGATCCTCTGACCTCTTGGTCTCTCACCTTGGCTTCTGGTACTGGATCTCAACTAATCCTCAGCAAAAACTACGATCTCCCTCTGAAGCACTACGTTGTCCAACATGTTTCAGCATTGCCTCTTTTGCACCTCTCTCTGCCTCCTCTGAAATGTATTCACTGGATCAGGAATACTTCCACCGGAAAAATATCTCTGCCCCTCACTGCAAGAAATAACTCGATCACTCCTCCGGCAATTTCTGCACTGCTCTCTTGAGAAATTGATCTCTAGATCTCCAAATCGATGTTTTCTTCCAAGTGACCATCGAGCCTCTTCTTATAATATTCTTGTTGAACATTAAATGGCTAAGATCATCTTGACTCCATCTTCATATTTTTCTAGAAAATTCACACTCAATTATATTACTACCCTTTAATTATTTTAATTTCATATTTTTAGAGTTAGGCATCTATTAAAATTAATTAATTATTTTAATAAAACTATCTTCGAGTGGAATTTCCCAAAAAGATTTTTGGGTCTTGGAGGATGCATGTGTCCTAGCCTCCCTACAAATTTTGAGGATTAGAGCACATTCGATGCTACCATAAATCAACATAGAAAACAAACCAAACACCACCCAAAGAGAATGAAACCCATTGTGATACCACCCTATGGTATCATATATTACCCAAAGAGAATGCAACCATGCTCTAATACCACCCTGTAACACCCTCCTCGCACATTTACCTAAACTAACCAGTCCACTAGGATAAACATGTGACAAGAGGCTACTATGATGTGATTCAAATTCCCATGTATAGTTAAGGAAGTGGAACCAACATAACAATATGACCTTCCGCACATGCTACAGAACGTCAAAGCCATCCAACCCTTCTTGGTGACCAACCCCTGAGACAACTTGACATTTTGTTGACCTATAACCTTATCCACTCCCATGTCAAGCCATGCATGTGACTGAGGCCTTCTAGTCGCTCCCACAGCAAGGCATGCCAGCGACTGTGGCCTTTTTCAGGGAGTTATGAGCCAATGACCCCAGATTTTGAACCACTTTTTCAGGGCTAGGTCTCATGCCACTACCTAGAACTTCATTAAACTCCCACAAATGAATAATAACAATAGAATAAGGCTACTAATACAATCATTGGTATTATTAATTGAACTGACCCCTACTAGCCATGACAGACATTTCGTCAAACATATCACAAATATGTAATCTACAGGTCATAACAACATATATGAGCATAGGGGTCTCATACTCATCTAAGATTCATAAAGAAACATTGTTTCCTTATCACAATAGCTCCATTATCATCTATTAGGTCATATATTCATTTTTCATTCATTTTCTAATCAAAACATGATGAGATCCATACATCAAGTTCATCATAAACCATGCTTATAACCAGCATATAACCAACATAAATAACAAGGATATAATAGGCATAAAAACCACATTTGAATACGTACATTTACACATGAAATAACAAGGAGAAAGAGCTCTTATTAATTAATTATTAAGCCAACCAGGTCTGGGACTTCCACGAACCACCCAACCATAGAGTGGGTTGAACCAGAACTTTATTTCAACCAATCACCCCCGTGCCATATTCCAAGCATGAATGTGGGACTCACAACAAAACCAACCAGGGATTCCTCATGCTTTACCATATATCCCACCAAGATATTCTTAGGCCCGTACCCTCATCAATACAACCAAGATTTACCGCAAACCCCACCAAATCACTAGGCCCTAAACAAGCATGGATGCCTCTGAATCTCTCCACCTAAACCAGTGAGGAATTTATCTGTCTCAACCTCTCAGCTTTACCGTGTATCACGTAATTACCGATCAAGGGATTCCTAGGCCTATGATATCTCCACCCTCTGGGATTTACTGTGTATCCCACCATTACCGTTCAAGGGATTCCTATGCCCAATCAAGGATATTCCCCTCTGAGTTTTATCGTGTAACATATCATTCATCGATCGAGCATTTTTAGGCTCAATCAAGGGTATTCACCTGTGATATTTACCGTGTATCTCGTCATTCATTGTTCAAGGATTCCTAGGCCCAGTCGAGGTTTTCCCAATCAGGATTTACCGTGTATCCCATCCTGGGATTCCTAGGCCTTGTGAATAATCCTGAGACCACCTTACTTAGCTTCAGATGCATCCGGCAGTCCAACTCAACCAAATACAAGAGAATCCCATCACACCATGGCTATCCGGAAATGGAAAGGCAAGGCTGAAATCCACTGTCACACTTGGAAAAACCCATGCCAATGACAACAAGAGAACTAAATACATGCATTCATGTACCATGCATGCCAAATCTAGCAAGGAAATCACACATGAAAATAGATACCTACAAGTAATCTCGATGTAGTTCAAACAGCTTGACTGCGGAGATAACGGCGGGGGTCGGCATGTGACCACCCCGCCCAAACCACTTGACTTTAAATCAAATGTTTTATGTGGCGGAAACTGTAGCGCACCCTAAAATGTAGGGATTTTTCTATTTTTAGCCATAGTTAAGTGCCAGTATCCACTTTTAGTGGAGCTTTTCTAGCTGACATTAGGAAAAATGCGTTGGGAGGTCAATTTTCGACCAATTTGGGTGAAACAAGAGTATACCTAGACTAATTTGAGCATTCTGAAGCCATTGGTGCATAGAAAAAAGCCATTAGAGGCCTATAAACACATGTAATTTTCAATTTTGAGCATAATTACAAAGAGGGACATGTCATTGGGAGTTGGACCAGCAGATGTAGCCTAGGAGGGGTGAATTACTTCATCATGCATATTGTGTAAAACTTATGTGTGATTGTATTTCTCAGTTATACACTACTATATGGTGTTTTTAAGGCTTATTTTCATGCTTAAAGTTCACAAATTCATCTATGTTTCATGGTTAAAACGCTCATTCCTTAAGCAAAAAAATGGAGACAAATTGTACATTTTTATATTACTGAAAGGACACTTAGCACAAAAAAACTAATACACTCCTTTCAGATCAAGTTGGTATCAGAGTTAGAGTTTAATCTCTGGTGTTTTTTTGTGCAAAAATTTGTTAATTGTTTGCAAGGGTTTTCATGCTTACTAGGCTCAATCTTAAGAGAGGAGAAGGAAAATTGGTGGAAGCAAGAGGTTATCAAAGTGAGCCACAACAAAGGAGGGCAAGACTGCCACATTCTCCACCACCTAGTTCACCTCCAAAAGAAGCATAAGTAGCAATAAGCATGCCTCTAGGAGAAGAAAAATCCCATGAAGAGGTGGATCCCAAAGAAGAATAAAGAGTGTTCAGGAAAGCATTCCTTGACATGATTGAAATTGTGAGAGTCCTTTATTAAGAAAGGAATGAAATACTAGAAGGAGAAGGATCCAAACTTCACAAGGAAGGTCAGGGATCATTAGGAGGCCACAATGATGAAGATAAATCAAAGAAGGGAAATGGGGGAAATAGAGGCAGTGGAAAGTCACCATCCTCACCCTCATCATCATCATCCTCTACTTCATCTTCGGTACACCAGTCACACAAGTCAAAGAACACTGGTAAAATTCCTTTTCTAAAACTTGATGTTTTAAGTTTGAATTTCCAATGTTTAATGGTGAATCCAATGCAGAAAATCTTGATAATTGGATTAGGAATTTGGAGTTTTATTTGAGAATTCAGAACCTTCATGTGGATGATACAAAAATCCAACTAGCTTCATTGAGGATGGAAGGTGTAGCTCTTGTTTGGTGGGAAGCCAAGACAAAGGAGGAGATCAAAAAGCATGGTAAGATTATTCTATCATGGACTGATTTCATTATTGCAATAAAAAAACAGTTTTATCGATTATCTCACATGCAGAAAGCCATAATGAACTGGTAAAATTTTAGACAATTGAAAGGACAAAATGTACAAGACTATACCCAATAATTTAGGAGAAGAGATCTCTTATTAGGGGTAGATTTGCAGAGCCAAGACACTTTGCTCAAGTACATAGGGGGCTTACATAACTACCTTAAATATATTATCCTCGTGTTTAACCCTACAATTCTAGATGAGGTATGTGTTCAAGCCACACATCTAGAAGCTAGAGGGAAAAAAGGTTTTGAAGAGGGTAGAAACAAACATTTTAAGGGGAAAAACAAAGAGAAGACCTCAAAAGGAAAAGTTAAAAATAATGCATCTATCAAGAAAGAGGGAGATAAATTTGTTTGTAAACATTGTTCAAGAGAAGGCCATGAAGAGAAAAATTGTTGGAAATTACATCCTGAAAAGAAACCCAAGTATAACAATAACAAAGGGAAGCAGAAAACTGCAGCTACAACTCAACATGATTTAGGAGAGGATTCAGGTGATGAAACTAAAATTATAGCCATGGGATTGAAGAACATGAAGGGGAAATAAATTGAAACAAAACTCAATACTAGTACTTCAAATTGTCACATACAAGCTCCAAATGAAGAGAGAATTGAACTGTTTCATGTGAGGGTCATATCTAAACGTACCAAGATTGACACATTGTATGACAGTGGGTCACAAGCGAACTTAATCTTTGAAGACTTGGTCAAGAAACTTAATCTTGATACCATTCCACATCCAAAACCATATCCACTTGCTTGGATTTGTAAGGATGCAAATTTACAGGTTTCAAAGAAGTGCATATTGTGCTTTGCAATAATTGCACATTTTTTTGACACAATTGAATTAGATGTGGTTCTGCTTGATATTACAGGTGTTGTGTTGGGAATTCCTTACTTGTATGATAGGAAAGCGATCTTCCATCGCCATGAGAACAAATACCATTTATTCAAAGATGGCAAGGAGTACATTTTTAGAGCACATCACAAGAAGACAAATATTGCAATGGTAAATGTTGGACAGGTAAAGAGGCTAGTGAATTCAAGTAAGAATTTTTTTCTTCTAATGATTAAGCCTAAAGGTGATGTTAATCATGAGTCATTTCAAGATTGTGATCCTAAGTTGAAATCATATTTATATGATGTAGTTGGTGCACATCATGAGATGTTTCAGGAGCCAACAGGATTGCCTCCTAAAAAGGAGATTCAACATGAGATTCAATTACAACAAGATTGTCCTCTTCCAAAAATCGGCATGTATAGCATGTCGATAATGGAGAATACTGAAATAAAGAGGAAAATCAAGGACTTGTTGGACAAGGGACTCATAAGGCCAAGCACTTCGCCATTCGGTTCACCCATAGTCTTGATTCCGAAGAAAGATGGGACTTGATGCATGTGTGTCGACTTCAGAGCTTTGAACAAGATAACGATAAAGAATCGATACCCACTCCCAAGGATAGATGATTTGATGGATCAGCTGAAAGAAGTAGATTTTTTCACTAAGTTAGATTTACGAAGTGGATATCATCAAGTAACAATAGCAGAAAGTGACATATGGAAGGTTGCATTCAAAACCATACAAGGACTCTTTGGGTGGTTGGTTATGTCGTTTTGTTTGTGTAATGCACCAGCGACTTTCATGCGTGTTATGGATATTGTTTTGCGTCCATTTCTTGATGAATTTTTTGTTGTGTATTTATATGATATACTCATTTTCATCAAAACAAGAGAAGAAAATGTATTGCATGTAAAAAGGGTACTTGATGTTTTGAAGAAAGAGCAATTATTTATTAAGATGTCAAAGTGTGAATTTGGAAAGACTTCTCTGGTTTATTTAGGACACATTGTAGGAGGAGGCGAGTTGAAAATTGATCCTTCTAAAGTGGAATCCATTGTGAATTGGCCCACTCCCAAATCAGTAAATGAGGTAAGAAGTTTCTTAGGCATAGCTCAGTATTAGAGAAATATTATTGCTAACTTTTCTGCCATAGCAGCTCCTATGCATGCAGTGAAAAGTGTGAAGAAAGTCTTCCAATGGGGAGGAAAACAAAAAAATTATTTTAAACCTTTAAAAGACAAGATCGTTCAGCTCCGGTTCTTGCATTACCGGATTTGAGACAGCCATTTGAGATTCAAACCGATGCTAGTGATTATTCCATGGGTGCAGTACTTTTGCAGCATGGTAAGCCTATCACTTTTCATTCTGAAACATTCAATGGTGTTGTAACTAATTATCCTACATATGACAGAGTTGTATGCGTTGGTACAAATCTTCAAGAAGTGGAAACACTACTTGATGGGTAAAGAGAAAATTATACATACTGATCATCAACCATACAATACTTGCAGTTGCAAAAAAAATTGCAACAATCATGACATTTCAGATGGATGGGATTTCTTCAACCATTTCACTTGGTTATAAGGTACAAGAAAGGTATTTTCAATAAATTTGTTGATATGATTTTAAGACCAATTATAAGTGCTTCTACTTTTCTTAAAAATGATTCTATTGTACATGAGAGTTACATAGAACAGTATGCATCTGATGTTGATTTTCAAGATGTGTATGCTAGTTTGAGTGAAGGGAATCAAGTTGAGGAAAATGATTATCACATGCATAAAAAATTTCTGTTTGATTTGGGCAAGATGTGTATACCACAAGGAGAGAGACTTAGTGTCATGAGAGAGGCTCATTCGTCTCTTATTGTTGGACACTTTGGGGTAAGAAAAAACAATGGCGCATCTACAGAGGTATTGCTATTGACCTCGCATGATAGATAGTGTGTCACGTTTTATAAGAGGATGTTCTATGTGTGCAACAAGCAAGCCTAGAAATAGGAAGCTTGGGTTGTACACGCCACTACTGGTATCTTCAAGGCCATGGCAAAGTGTCTCCATGGAATTTGTTGGAGGTCTACCTATGTCAAGAAAACAACATGATTATCTTTATGTAGTTGTGGATAGATTCAGTAAAATGTGTATACTTATGCCATGTAATAAAACCATTACTACTTAAAAAACTGCTAAAATTTATTTTCAACATGTATGGGTTCATTATGATTTGCCAACTTCTATTGTTAGTGACAGGGATTCTAGGTTCGTTGGGAATTTTTGGTCAAATCTTTGGAAGATGATAGACACAAAGTTGAAAAAGAGTATTTATTTTCATCCGCAAACTTATGGCCAAACCGAGGTGGTGAATAGAACCGTTGTGCATCTATTGAGAGGATATTGCAACAAACATCCCAAGTTGTGGGATGAAAAACTGCATTACATTCAGCACGCTTACAACCGAGCCAAGCACTCTTCGACAAATACTTCACCTTTTGAAGCCTGCTTTGGGTATTTACCGAAATCGCCATTAGACTTCATCATTGAGAAGGATGTTGCAATTGATGGGCATATTGATATTGACAAGGCTTGAAAGTTCATTGAGCAAATTCAAATTATTCATCAACAAGTTCAAGAACATCTTGAGAAGAGTCAAAGAAAATACAAGGAGAGGCATGAAAAACATAGATTTGATCACAAGTTTCAAGAAAGAGATGAAGTATGGTTGCACATAAGCAAAGAAAGGATGCAAGGAGAAGGTAAAAATCTCAAGCCCATTCGTTATGGTCCATTCAAGATCATTAAACGAGTTGGAAATAATGCATTTCAACTTGACTTGCCTTCATATATGCAAATGTATTTCGTTGTCAATGTGGAGAATTTACGTTTGTATGAGCCTCCTTTGATTGATGATCAAGGGAGTGATATTCAGTTGCCATCTATAGAATATTTCTCACAAGAATTTCTAGACGAGCTCAAGGAGGATTCCATCCTTGACAGGAGGACACACACTTCTAAGAGGGGAAGTGTCGATTATCTTCAAATTGGGCTCAAGGGCAGCAAACCAAGTAAGGGAAGGTGGATGGAAGTGGAAAAGGTGAGGGAGCGGTACCCTCATCTTCTGAACTGGTAATTAAACTCTTTTAGGGTCGAAAATCTTCCCAATGGGGAGGTGTGATCAGGTAATCATGTGTTATGCTCAAAATTTAAAGTGTTTGAAACTATACCAAACCTAAGCGACCGAAAAGGTCTCGTCATTTCAATTCGGGTGCCGCAAACAGTTCGAAAAACCGATGTCGTATGAGGAAGATATCGCGTTCTATTAGTTTTCCCAAACAGAAAAAATTTTGTGACTCAGATGCCCATTCAGCAGGCAGGTACAATCAACAGGTGGTATATTCTGGGAATATTTCATTTTCCTAAGTTAATAGGATTTCAACACATGGCATGTTATGGATCATTGATCTAAGATGTGTTTCTGACCGTTGATGTATTTTGAAATGGATCGTTGGATGAGCAACACGTGGTAAGCCTGGAGGCTGCCACGTGACCTCAAGAGTCTATGGTAAAAAAAATTTGGAGTCGGGGGGGGGGGTGTCGACCCCGCGACCTCCGGCCTGCCCACGAAGACCTCCGACCAATCTGCCTACCACATGTTTCTTAACCCTTATGTATCCCATATTCATTTATGGTTTAAATGTTTTATATATGAGGGGGGGGGGCCTCCAGCAGTCCCAACCCGCTGGCGGCCCCAAGATTTTGGTCACACAACAATAAACCATGGCATCAAACATTATGTAAACCGGTGGCTGCAAACCTTAACCGACGGCGTGAGATACGTTCACATGTCACGTAGTGACGTTAAACTACAATTCAGTGGTTACATTAAAGTTGCAGGACGGTTCTTCGGGCAGCTTATCCAGCGGATATGTTAGACCTATCACATGGCGGAGTAATGATGGTTAATGCAAACAATTTTCGGAACCATTAACTTTGGGTTCCATGCCTACGCAGCAGAGTTCAAACAGCTTGACCGCAGAGATAACGGTGGGGGGTCAGCATGTGAGCACCTTGCCCAAACCACTTGACTTTAAATCAAACAGTTTATATGGCAAAAACTGTAGTGTGCCCTAAAATTTAGGGATTTTTCTATTTTTAGCCACATTTAAGTTCCAGTGTCCACTTTTAGTGGAGCTTTTCTAGTTGACATTGGGAAAAATGCATTGGGAGGTCAATGTTTGACCAATTTGGGTGAAACAAGAGTCTATGTAGACTAATTTGAGCATTATAGAGCCATTGGTGCAGATAAAACAACCATTAGAGGCATGTAAACACATGTAATTTTCAATTTTGAGCATAATGACAAAGAGGGACATGCCATTGGGAGCTGGACCAGCAGATGTAGCCCAAGAGGGGTGAACTGCTTCATCATGCCTACTGTGTAAAACTTATGTGTGAATGTATTTCTCTGTTATAAATTGTTGTATGGTGTTTATAGGCTTATTTTCATGCTTAAAGTTCACAAATTCATCTATGTTTCATAGTTAAAACACTCATTCCTTAAGCAAACAAATGGAGAAAAATTGTAAATGTTTATATTACTGAAAGAACACTTATCACAGCAAAATTAATACACTCCTTTCATATCACGCCTTGTGTCCTATGAAGTTTCTGGAAGGTGGGTTTGGTATTTTGGCAGTTGGAATGTATGAAAGCACAAGTGGTTTTGTGAATGATTCCAGTTTTTGGGTAGTTTTTGGAATGACGAACATGGGGCGATGCAGGTGGAAGTCAGTTTCACTGGAGAACTGGCAAGTTATAATACACCTCCTAAAATCTCAGTATCCTGTTATTTTTCTGGAGAATTGGAAGACATTGTTATTCACAGCAGTTTGAGGAAGAATGAAGGCTTGAAGGCATGCCTCGTTAATAGCCAGCGGGCACAACAGTAGGGCTCGAGATTTACATGGGAAAATAATGTGGTGTTTTAGGGAATTCAAACGGCCTTTCTCTCAGCTCACTCAGAGCCTCAACTATCTCAGGGTTTGGAAGGGGGTTTAGTATATGCTAGCGATAGATGAAGGCATACCACAAGGGGTGAAATTTTTGACATGTATCCAGGTGCCTAAACAAAATTATGGACCAAATGTTGAGTTTATTCAAGGCCTTGATGTGGAGGCATACACTGGGGGTATATCTCATTTGGAGGGGGCCTTTGGCTCGTGTAATGGCGGTGACTTTGCGAAACAGTTGCAGGTTTCGGGAGAATTTTTTATTACTACTCAACAAACAGAGAAAGGGCTTGGGTGGGATGCTACAAAAGAGAAATTGGGGCTTCAGGGAGACATTCCCAGCAACAGAGAGGATGTAAATGACAGGAAATCGGGTTAAAAAAGGAAGAAGGGTAAGACATATAAGAGGAAAGAGGGTCAGTGAAACATGGTTCTGGGGGTGGATTTACAGATTGATGAAGACATTGAAGCATCATAACACATCCTTGTGGGGAAAGCACGCGGAAAATATCCCTCTACACAAGTTATCGCGGCATGAACTAAAGAATCTTGGGGTGAGATGTCGGGGAGTGAAACGGAGGCTACCACTCTGGCTAATGGTTGGTTTATGGTTTTATTTCTTATAATGAGGCAATGGAGTGGGTGTTAAAACATAATTGGGGGTTTGGGAATTCCCCTATACTTTTTAAGCATTGGTCGCCACTATTCGATGCACAAAGAGAAAGGGTGGAGGAAATCCTTGTTTGGGTTAGGTTGTCGTCTTTTCCTCCACATATTTGGTCTAAAGACGCTTTTAGAGTGATAGGAAATAGTCTGGGTACCTTTCTGGAGGTAGAATTGTCCTATCAGACAAAAAATTGCAGGAATGTGGCTCAGATGTTGGTTAGAATGAATCCAAGGGAGGGACTAGTGGAAGAAATGCAGTTTCAAAGGAAAGATCTATCCTTCTGTCAAATTTTTTACTATGAATATTTTCCATTCCGATGTCACCTTTGCCACAAATAGGGCCATTTGGCATGGGATTTCCTTCTGGGCTTCAAAATAAGACGTCGTACATGGGATATTCCAAGCAAGGAGGGAAGGGTAAATATGGAAGTGCAAGAACCAGCTCAAATGGAAGGAGTTGAAGTCTATCAGGATGGTGGTCAGGAGGAGATGGCGGGGGATGCGGCACAAACATATCAACTTGATGGGTCTTAGGCTTTGGAGCAGCCTCCTATACAGGAGGATCTGGGACCGTTGGGACTGGTGGTGATGGCTCCTGAACCAACTCCTCCAACAGAAAGCCTCGTTTCGACAAAGAATTCACTAGAACAGGTTGGTACTATCACTTGTACCACAACTTCTATTTATTCATATATTTTCTCTTTGTTAAAAGTGTTACCTATGCCTGGTCCTTCTAGGCCCTCTGTATTTGTTTCTCCATGCATTGACAATATATCTCTAGTTATGGACAATATTTTAACCTCAATGCCTGCTCTCTTGCTTGATAAAATATCGTATAACCTTCGGCCTAGGGACAAATGCACCTTTCCTGAAGAGCTTGTAGGGGGTTAGGGATATTCTCGGAGCCAAATACACCTCGAAAAACTAGGGGTAGGATAATTGAGTTATCCAAGGCTCAATTGAAAGCTAAATTATACATTGGACATGGTAAACAACATTCTTTAAAAGGGGCGCTTAGAGTAGTGCAGACCCCAACCTTTGTTTCCCAATGATTATCATGTCCTTTAACTGTAGTGGGTTTTCTAGTAACCATGGGTTTGGGTGTCTCTATTTCGGCTTCTCTAGGAAAAATTATACCTGGTTGGTCTCTGGTGACGGTGGATACCAGAGGTAGATCGGGTGGTCTGGCTTTGCACCTTCATGATAGCATGATCCAATTGAAGAACTCCTGTAGTTCCAAGTCAGTTTTAGGAGTGGAAGTTTACTCTTTTGAGATTTGATCATATTTTACTCTCATCAACATCTCTGGCCCTATTCTGGAGAGAGTTGGGTTTTGGAACAATTTATTTGCGAAATACTTTATGCAAGTCTACAATCTGGTGGTGGGAGGGGACTTAAATTTTTCTCTTGGTATATCAGAAATTTGTTGCCCTCGGGCTCAAGCTAACCCTCTTGTAGAATTTTTTATAGATAAAATTAGAGACAGTAAGCTCATTGACATAAATCTTATTAAGTCCACACCTACTTAGAGGAACAGGAGAGTGGGTGTAGCAAGGGTGGCAAAAATATTGGACCATTTTCTAATCAATGAGAACTTTGTAAATGGAAATATTGGCTTCGGGCAGTGGGTGGGTACTGGAGGGTATCCTGACCATTTTCCCATTTTGCTGGAGCTCTCTGGACCTAAAAAAAAGCAGGGATCTCTTTTCAAATTCAACTATGGGTGGCTTAAGGATCCTAGTTACATTTCTCTTGTTAAATACTCTTGGAGGATGAGGGATAGATCCAATAACCTTTCCTATGATCACTATTTCATGGCTAACCTCAAATATCTTAAATAAAAAATGATTATCTAGGAAAAAGAGAAAGAATTGGAGCAAAAAGAACTAAAGAACATTGAGGAGGCTTTGGGAAAGATGGAAAGTTCAGAGACAGATAGTTATGAAATAGAGGAGAAGAGGGAAAGACTAATATATTTATATTCAAAAGCAGAAATATTTTAAATGACTATGAAGAACAAGGGAGATTAAAAATTCGAGCGATTTGGCTCTCGACGGGTGATGAAAACACCAAGCTTTTCCAAAACTATGCAAAGGGGAGAAAAAACTCAAATATTATCGAGGAAATGAGGACTCTGGAAGGTGATATGGAAAAATCATTTAGAGATTTGGCCACATTAGGAAGAGATCACTTCAAAAATATTTTTTAAGGCTACAGAAGTATCCGCTATTACTGAAGTCATCTAGGTGGCTCGGCTCTTTCCTCGATATGCTGAGGAGGAGGACAATGAGATACGAATGGCACCCGTTACTAAAATGGAGTTGGAACATGCTTTGAAGACTATGCAATAAGATAAGAATCCTAGACTAGATGGCTGGACAGTGGAGTTCTAACAGCATTTCTTTGATCTTATAGGGGAAGATTTAGTGCAGGTGGTGGAAGAATCTAGGGCTAGGGGATGCATTCATGAGCCTTTTAACTCTACCTTCCTTTCCCTAATCCCTAAGCTAGATGATTTAGTCTATTTTGAAGATTTCAAACCTATTTCACTGTGTAATTGTATTTACAAAATTATTGCCATCCGCCTGAATCCAATCTTATCATCTAATATATCTAAAGGACAGTTTGGGTTTTGGATGGCAAACAAATTCATGAAGTGATTGGGGTGGCACAGAAATCGATGCACATCATTAAAAGATCAAAAAGGAAGGGAATTATTGTCAAAATTTACCTTTCAAACACATATGACAGGATCAGTTGGATTTACTTGTGACTACTTCTAATTCATCTGGGTTTCTGTAATGGGTTAATAAATTGGATAATGGGATGCATAACTAATGTGTCCTTTGTTGTTCTTATAAGTGGGGTTGCATCCCCATTCTTTACCAGCCAGAAAGGGCTCATACAAGGTTGTCTTCTATCACCACTGTTAGGGCCTAAATCTACCTGAGGCTGAGAAAGGTAGAATCTAGGGTAACATCAAATCAAGCTTAACCTAGTAGCTAGCCCTACCAGGTTGGGAGAGGGCTCTCTCCTTTTCAATCTCAGAAAATATGGCCAATGAAAGCTTGAGATGACTGATGTGATGACTGATTTTAGGCTAGGTATGTGTGCAAAAGAGTTTGATTGAATTTAATGATGTTTTGTTGGCTCAAATGGAAAGGCAGATTTGGGCCTGGGGAATGAGGCTCAGTTTTGCAGAGATCTCTATGGGGCAAGGTATGAAAATGGTTTGGTACTTCAAATTGAGTGAGATGGAGAGCTTTTAGACTGGTGAGGAGTTGGAGAGGGAATGAAAGTCTCAGGGATCCTCTTCAAACAGCTGAAAACATAAATAACTAAACAAACCCTAGGTAGAGCACTGCAATTTCAATGGATTCGACCTTATCTTTGTTTGATTTAGTTAAGATGAAGAAAAGAGAGATAATGGCATACATAAATCACATTTAAAACTTGAAATTATAGAAGGAAACACAATACCAAATAAATATGCCACAAGAATCCCATAAAGTGCTGCAAACCCTAGTCTATTCCTTTGCCAAACTGCAGAGATGAATGTACAATAATGCTCAAAGCATTCCCAAAAGTCCAACCATGCTAATGACTAATAAAACATAAGATATAGGCAAACAACAACTCATCCTAGCTTCTATAGGTCGAGCTCATGAGTTTAGGAGCTATTCCAACAAAATCTAAACTGAGAACTAAAAAGTAGGCAGTGGAACAGCTTGCCTCTAAAAACTAGGAAACTGATTCATTCAGTTGCAAACTACCTTTTGATGGATGAATCTACCTCTATGAGTGAAAATGTAGCAAAATTACATCAAAATCCATCATGTCACATTAAATTACATCATGATTTTGACAACTAGAAGGAAAAAATTCAAACTGTGAAAAAACTAAGCGAAAAACAGAGTTTTTGACCAAAAATGAGCAAAATTCCTCCAATGCGCCATGCCTGATTTCCCTATGCGTAGCGCCTATTTGAAGCTGATTTTGGAGGCCGTATCGGTGTCCAAATTTTCTCCAAGTGGGATTGTTGGAAATTTCTGCCTGTCTACATTCCAGCACAAGTGGAATTTTTGAATTTGGCCTCCATTTGCCCCTCCAAAACTGAGTTCTCCCAAGACTGCTTCCTGTGTGTCAAAAAAGGGGCAGAAAGGTCATTTTTTGGGTATTTTTGACCTTTTTGGAAGCCCAAAACCTATCAAAATTTCTTGGCCATTGGTAGGCATGCATATTTTTCCATGAAAAATCCAAAAATTTTGAGTTTTCCTCAAAAGGAGGTCTCCATCAAAGAGCGCCAGGTGGCACGGCGCATTGGGCGGAAAAATCTGTGTTTTGGCCCAAAAATTCTAAAAATGAAAAAATTGTCCCAAATTTTTTGAAATTTGGGCTGAGTGTTCTCCATCAAGTGTTGTGTTGAGCCAGGGAAGCCTCAGCCAATATCTGAAGTCTATCATGCTCTTTTCGCCTCCTCGATGCCTTTTTCAATTTAGCCTTCAAAATCTTGATTCTTGCTTTGCACACATGGTTTCTCGCCCAGTAATGGTTGGCCATGTGCCTCAACATATTTTTCTCTTTTTTGGCCTTTTCCAACAGCTTTTCCAAATGTATATTTACCCTTTCAAGCTAAGTTTCACGATCAGCTTCAATTTCTTTCTCAAGTGATGTCAACTTGGTTTTGTTCCTTTTGGCGGCTTGCCGGTTCTCTCATATGTTTTGCAGCTCCATAATGGTTTGTTGGTCCTCTAGCTGCTTGTTTCTTTGCTCAAGGTATTTAATTTTCCATTTGGCTCTTTCGAGGTTGAGGGACAAAGCATTAATGTCTGCCTGTTGCTCCTAAATGATATCCCTGAACTTTGAGCTTTGTGGGCCCAAATTAGTGTCATCCTCCTGAATGAGAATGAAATCTGTCTCCTACCCTCCTGAAGGCCCCTCATCATGTAATGGCCTCTTGCCCTTGTGCTGAACCTGCTCTACTGATGGAGGAAGTGAGACCCCTTCCACCCCAGGTGGAGATAATACTCGCTTTGTTGCTACAAACAACCTTCTAGTGCCCTTTTGATAGGTGACAAACACCGGCACACTAGCGGTCTGTGTCTCATGACCCTCTTGCTGATGTGAAGGTCCACCTATCTCATGAAAAGCTTCTGGAGGTACCTAAGGAGCTGTGAAGAACTCATGAGAAATTAAATCCTCCCATGAGATGTCCTACAAACCAAGCTGATGCATGACCACAATTTTGATGAGTGAAAAATGATATATATTGTTATACTGCTGCTGAGGAGTCTTCTTGTGCACTAGGGTGGTCATCTTCTCAATATTTTGGCACATGAAGTAGGGGAAATTCATCATTCTCACCCTGGTAAAGTGCATCAACAATCTGATGTGATAGGCATATAGGCGAGAAAACCGGCCCTCATAGCTGAAATACTTAATTATGAGTTTCATCAAAGGAGCATATGAGTCTTTCAGGTACCGAAAGGGAAAAACTCTGCTGAGTTGTCTCAAATAACCAGGCTTGATGTATGGTTCATAATGTTCCCTGTCAATTTGCTGCCTTTTATTCCACTGCTCTCCGACATTTGGAATGCCGGTTGCTAGAGAAATAGACTCCGATGTCAAGGTGAATCTCACACCTGCAAGAGTGACTTGTCCATTATGTAAATGAAGCACAAAAAACCTAGCCAACTCATGATGGTACTGGACTCTAGCAACCATCTCACAGAAATGATAACAAGATTGTTGTTGAAAACATGTGACAGCAAGAGGGCAGGCCTGCAGCTCGGCAAGTGAAGTAGGCTCCTCTCATACATGTTTACCCCCCTTGTGAGGTCTCCTTGGTGCATGAATTTCTGTAGGAGAATCACTATGTGTCTCCTCATCTTAGTCATAGGAGGGATCAGATTCCATGTTTGCCAAAGTTTGTGTTGTCTTAGATGAGTATGAAGAGATTTTAGGTGTCTTTGATCTTTTGCTGCCAAGGGTATGAAAATGTATGAGGGACTATGAAGGGAGAGGGTAAGAGGGATTTTGGGAATGTTGCTGATTAGAATTTGGAGAATTGAAGGGTTTTAGGGACAATTTTTAGGCTTTTGGGATAGCAATTAGGATTTGGGAATTTTGTAGCTAGGGTTTGGGATAATGGGAATTGGGGATAGAGGTGAATGAATTTAGGGATATAGGGGATAGTAAGATAGGTTAATGAAACTAGAAGAGAAGTGAGGGAAAAAAAAAGGTGAGGGAGTGATGGCCACAAAAACAAATTTACAAGTCCTAAGCAATCATGTCTTGAGCAAAAATTGCAAGGAAGTGGGGTTTCAAATTTTTTTACTAAATCATCATAAACATCTTAAGACACATTTCATTGGCATTTTCAGAGTTGTTGACTTACTTTGGACTGGAGGAAACCAAGCAAATTGGGAATTTGGATAAATTTGTGGTGAAAAATGGCTTGCAGCTCTATGCGCCGCACCACAAACCCAACGCGCCACGCCCTCTATATGCACCGCACCAGTGTAATTTTTATACTGTGGAAGGTGGCGCAATGCGCCACGCCAACTCTATGCGTCGCGCCGCTCACCCAATGCGCCGCGCCCCCGAAAATGAAACTCTTTGATGCAATTTTGTGACCACGAGCTTGCTCTAAATCTCTCTTGCTCTTTTGGATGAAAATGAGACTTTTAAACACAAGAAATAACTTATATACAAAAGACTTTAATTTTTCACTTCATAAAACCCACTTTTGTAATGTTTACCTTTGACACTTTCTTTTCAAACTCTGTTTTAGGCAGTTTTGCTTTATTTGCCTCTGATTAACTGAATGACTTGATTTTTTGTTTGCCTTGCAGGGGATGGAGTTGTTGAAGCTTGGTAAGGTGACCAAGGTTTCCATTGAAGTTATTTACATATGAGAGAACTGAAATTACATTAAATTTAGACATAAAAACCTAAAATACTCTGTTTTTCCTTAAAACAGGGTTTTGAGGAAAAATACATTTCTGAGCATATGATGATAGAATTTATTTGGTACTGGAACTTTATTCAACCTCCTCATGTGCCTTCTGACCGTTATTGGAAATTTTGAAGACCTTTTTAATGAAACCCTAGACCTAATGAAACTAAAACCCTAAAAATAACTCTTGCAGATGATCTAAATGAATGGAAATATGCCAGTAGGTAAAGGGCATGAGGGTAAATGTACAACAAGCCACTACCGTCAGATGATCCATGATCCTAATGGAATACAGGTGACTAAGCGAGACACCTAATATGCAATGCAACAAGAGAATTTGATCATTGACGGAGGGATGATGATACCGACACTAACAACCACCTCTATTTTTACTTGTTGCAGAAGGGCTAAGTCAGCTCCTAATTTTGGCTAAAAGGAATGGTGACCTAAAAGTTATTGAAGTGGCAACAAATATTTTTATCTCACATTTTCTCTTTGCAGATGACATTTTCCTTTTCTTAAATGGTACCAGGGAAGAGGTTCATCAGCTTAAATCTTCCTTGGATTTATTTCTCAAGGCTACAGGTATGGTTATAAATGCTCAAAATTTGTTCATTGCCTATGAGGGTCTTTCAGTTGTGGATCTTGAAATAATTGTGGTGTATTTTCCTTTTAAAGTGTTTTTGATGGGGGATAGCCTAAAATACTTGTGCTTTTACATAAAACCAGATTCCTATAAAAGCAGGACTGGAACTGGTTGCTGACAAAAATTGAGAAGAGAATAAACCTTTGGAGTTACAAATGGTTGTCAAGAGCAGGGAGATTGGTCCTTATCAAATTAGTTCTTATTGTTATTCATGTCTACTGGATGGCTCTCACTTGGGTCCCCAAGGGTGTTCTGTCTAAAGTAAGGAAACTTTGTAGTCGCTTCCTTTGGGCTCGGGCTAAGGAGGAACAGGTGATCCTGTGGGTTGCATGGGACAAAATTTCTTGTCCAAAGGATAGTGGAGGATGGGGGGTAAAGAAGCTCAAAAATTTTGCTAAGTCTTTGGTTGCTAAATGAGGTTGGAGGCTCATATCTGAAGATAATATTCGAATTGCAGTAGTGAGGCATAAATATATAGATCCCACTCCTTTGGAGGAATGGATTCGAAACCCAGTCAAAGAAATTTCAAATGTATCGGTGATCTGGAAATACACTATACTTTCTTTCATATTGGTGGAAGATGGTCTGGATTGGCATGTGGGTAATGGGTAAACGTTTGCACTTGGTAGTGATCCACGGGTGGGTTATAATGAATATATTTCTCTCCCTCGTGAGATAATAGAGTCCCTCCATTCAAAAGGGCTCTATCACTTGTCTCATATTGCTAAACCCAAGACCACGTCTTATTGGGCTCAAGGGTGGAAATTAGGGGATGAACTACATTTGGAACCTTAGTGGGGCATTGTTCGGATGAATTATATTCAGGAAATAAGGTGTACAAATGTTAGAATATATGATAGGTCGGATTCTCTTTGCTAGTTTTTTTCTCCAAGTGGTTTATATGCTTCAAAATTTAGATATAGGTACTTGATGGAGAATAATGGCAGGGGCCTTCAGGTTTGGTGGCAGAAGTTGTTGTGGAAGTTAAGCAGTCCACTCAAATCCATACTCTTTTTCTATTATGTTTTGAAAAACAAAGTCCCAACATGGGATAATCTACAAAAACGGATGAAGTAGGGTCCAGGTTGGTGCATCAGTTGTAAAACATTGGAGGAATCCATAAATCATTTTTTTCTTAACTGTTTTTTTGAAATTAAATTTTGGGAAACCAAACTTTCATTA
This sequence comes from Pinus albicaulis, assembly GCA_034641835.2. Classification (NCBI taxonomy): domain Eukaryota; kingdom Viridiplantae; phylum Streptophyta; class Pinopsida; order Pinales; family Pinaceae; genus Pinus; species Pinus albicaulis. The sequence continues at coordinate 484,700,393 of CM076573.1, forward strand.
CTAATCATTAGGACTAAATGGTATGGTACTTCAATGGAAGATGCTTGTAAAAACTGGTGTAATGAGGTCTCAGATGTCAACTTTAAAAATATTCCTCTTATCATTACTTGGGTTTTATGGCTTGCAAGGAAAAAAATCATTTTCAAAGAAGTGAATTCCTTCTGAAACATGATTGTGGCTGACTGTGTCTCGATCTATGATCTTATCCCCAAAACTGTAATCTCTTCGACACCTCACATCATCATTCCTAAATAGATTAATCCAGATTTTCCTTGAGCATATTTTTATGGGGCCTCTGTTGCACTTAATCGTTGTGGCTCTTGTCTGGTGATTCATTTAAATGGAAATCGAATACTTAGGGCCTATGTGGGTATTGGCCCTAGGATAAATAACATGGCTGAGTTACTTTCTTTAAAACTGCTCCTATGCTGGCTTATTCACCTGGATATTGTTAAGGTTCAAATCTTTGGTGACTCCAAGAATGTTATTAATTGGTTCAACGAAACACAGAGATGTTAGAATTGTGTTTTCATCCCTATCATTGAAGAAAATATACTTTTAAATATATCATTCGATTTTATATATGTGTTCCATATCTACATAGAATGGAACACTTTAGCGGACCTCTTACCTAAGGGGGGTCTTTAGCAGGATATGGACAGTTGGCGCATAACAGAAACTGAAGATGACAAAGTCCGTGTGTCAGACACTAGACCTTCAACATATAAGCTCTATATTCCTGTGGGTATTTTTCCGAGGTCCTTCATTTTTTGTCTTTTTTCTGTTACAGATGGATATACTACTCGACAGCTACATGATGCCCAATTGTTTTTTGTATATATATACAACTACTTGACTACACTTTCTTTGTTTACCTCATCTTTGGGGCAGTTTTTTCAAAACTTGATGCATGTTACACCTATTTTGTGGCTTAATATTGTGTGTATTTTTTGACATGATATTGTTTGGGTTGTTTTCTCCCTATTGGAGAGGCATTTTATTTTATTTTGTATTATGCTCTTGTGATCTCATGGACAGTGGCTTTTTTTAGCACTGATGATAAACCTTCCTGGTATTACGGTATTTTATGGAAGTTTTAATCACTTCTGAAAGCTTAAATGCATGTGCCCTATAAATTTTTATTTCCTTAATAAAGAGTTCGTTTTTTTCCTCGGAAACGGAAAGAAAAAAAAAATTACCCAAAAAACAAAATTAATATTCCAATGTCTCTTCATCTTCTCATTTTCATATTTATGATATTTACAATATTTTCCAAATCCCCAAGGATTAGGTGTCAACATCCCCCCCTCCCCCCCACCTTAATCTGAAGGGATGTTTGAAAGTCCAAGAATCATTATGAATATTTCAAACTTTTCTCTTCCAAGTGCTTTGGTGAAGATGTCTGCAATATGCTCATTTGTGGAACAATGGCATAGGTGAATAGTATTGGCCTCAACATGTAGTTGAATAAAATGATACTTTGTATTGATATGCTTGGTTCGATCATGGAACTTTGGATTCTTGGAAAAAATTATTGCAGAAGTATTTTCAATCAAAAGAGGAGTAGAATTCACTTGTTTCTCCTGCAAATCTTCAATAATTTTCCCAAGCCATACAATTTCCTTCGTTTCTTATGTCGCTACCACATATTCTGCTGCTGTTGTGGATTATGTTGGAACTGGTTGTTTGCGTGACCTCCAGGAGACAACTCATGATCCAAGACTCATAACATGACCTGAAATATATACTCCATTTTCTTTATCTCCATCAAAATTTGAATCAAAGTATCCAATATAGCTGAAGTCTTCCACCTGTGTATACTTGAGTCCAAAGTCTCGAGCTCCCTTCAAGTACCATATAAATATTTTTGCAGCAGACCAATGACCCTCACATGGTTTTTTCATAAACCTGGAAAGTATTCCAACAAAAAATTAAATGTCTAGTCTGGTAGTAGTGAGGTAATTAAGACTTCTTATGAGTTGTCTGTACTTTGTTGCATCCTAAAATTCATTTCCTTCTTTGGATGTGAGTTTTAAATTTTGTTCCATTGGAGTGGTCAAAGGATTGCATTCATCCATGCCAATTTTTTTCAAGAAATTTCCAATGTACTTCTTTTAAGGGAGGAATATAAACTTTTGATGTTGGGTTACTTTAATACCCGGGTAGTAATGAACATCCAAAATTTTTCATCTCAAACCCTTTCCTCAATTGTTTCTTTATGGATGCAATGTAATTTTCATTGTTCCATGTCATCAATAGATCATATACATACACCACAAGATATATAAAGATTTTTCCAACTTTCTTAACAAACAAAGTTGCATCATCAAGATAATAGTGTTTATTTTTTAGTTATAGAAGATGCTCAGTCAATTTCTCATACCTGGTTCACTGTGCTTGTTTGAGGCCATGCAAGGATTTGATAAGCTTGCATACTTTGTGCTCATGTCCCTTCACAACAAATAATTCTGGTTGAGACATAAATTTTTTTTCTTTCATATATCCTTTCAATAAAGTAGTTTTTACACCCATTTGATGGACTTTCCATCCATTTTGAGCAACTAAGGCAAAGAGATGGTAGCCCATTTTTTTGTGGGGGGGGAATTATCCTCATAATCTACCCCTTTTTGTCTGTGCAAAACCTTTTGCCACGAGCCTTTCTTTATGCTTGTAAAGTGAGCCATCTTCTTTATACTTGTTCTTGAAGACCCACTTGAAAACAATCAGTTTGGTTCCAAATGGAGGGTCCAATAGCTTCTAGGTTCCGTTCTTTATCATAACATCATACTCTCTATGAATTGATTTTTTCCATTAATCATTAGAAGAAAATTATTTATGGGAAGTTGGTTCAAAATAAATAGAAAAATTTAATTCACAATCATAGAAACATCCATATCAACAACTGAATCAAAATCATCTACATCACCTCCATTCTATCAAGTAGAAATTCTTCTTCTCGTCTTTCCAACCTCATCAGGATACACACTTTCAACTGTCTTAGTGAGTCATTTTGGAGGACCTTTATGAGAAGGCCAAAGTTGTTCAGTTTAATTAGATGGGGTTGAATCAACATTTAACCTTCCAATTCTCTTAATCATGTCACTCAAAGTGTATTCTTGATCAATAACTAGAGCTTCACGAGGGGGGGGAGAGTGCTTCAAAAGGAGATTTCATAGATTGATATAGGATAGGGATCCCCCCTTCAAGATGTGGAATCTCATTATCAAATTCCTGAAAATATTTTTCATTCCTGAACTGTCCAAGCAATTAATTTGTCACTTAACAACATTTTCATTTTTGGAAGATTCAAGAAAAATCACATCTCTAGATATTATAAACTTCTTATTTGCATCATTGTAGAGATTACATGCTTTGGAGGTATCAAAGTACCCCAAGAAGATACACTTTCGACTCCTTGCACCAAGTTTGTTTCTATATTCCTTAGGTATCAAGGAATAATAGGTGGAACCAAAATCCCTGAGATGCCTCATCGAAGGAATGTAACCATATAACATTTCATAGGGAATCTTGTTTTTGAAAGCATGAGATGAACATATATTCTTAATATACAATGCACACAGAACTACATCATCCCAAAACATTATCTTATCATTTTTGAAAAACATCATTGAACGTACCATATTTAATATTGTCTTGTTCATTCTTTCGGCTACACCATTTTGTTGAGGATTATAAGGCATAATTGTTTGATGTTGGATCCCGTGCCAGTGAAGATAGTTTTCAAATTCATTTGAAGTATATTATTTTCCATTATTAGTACGAATAAAGACAATATGACATTGTGTATTGTTTTCAATCCATGCATGAAAGTTTTTGAAAGTTTCAAAAGCTTCATATTTGTTCTTCAACAAATATACCCAACACATTCTGGTGTAGTCATCATGTATTTATTTCCATTTGTATAAGGAACAAGCATAGGGCCACACAAGTCACAATGAATAAGTTCAAACTTTCTATGTGCTTTGGAAAGGAAATCATAAAATGACCATTTTTTGTGTCTTCCTAAGATGCAAGCATCACATTGCTTAAGTATCCTAAGAATGGTGGGTGAACCAGTAACACTATTTCTCTTCAACAAACAAAGACTATCATATTTCAGATGTCCATATCTAGTATGCCATAAGAGACTAGAAGATAAGGTACCTTCATCATATTAATAATTGTATGCACAGTTCTATGCATGAGTAGAGATTCCTTGCAACTTCAAGAGTCTTTCTTCTTCTATCCCAGTCATGACAATTGAGTTTTTTGATGCTTTTATCACCTCAACTTTGTTTTTAAACATGTGAATGGAGTGTCCTTATTACTGAATTTGTAATTATGGTTTGGCTTCAGGACTTACATTTTTGGTCACTTGATGTACTTGTATTTATTATTGTAAAGCATATTTTAAATGCTAAAGTCAAAAGAAAAAATTGTCTTGAGTCAAAGTCCCATTGCAACTTTTAAAAGAAGAAAATTTGAATTTTTAAATTGGAATTTTTGGCTCCAAAAGTTGTCAAGTCAACCTCCCTCCAAGTCAAGTCAGCCCTCGCCAAGAGAGTCAAGTTGGCCCTCGCCAAGAGACACATCTATTAACCCTAGATATACTACTATATAAAGGTAGCTTAAGCTCCTCATTTGGCATATTCACATTCCTCTCTCAAGACAGCTTATGGAAAGCGAAGGAGGTCAAGAAGGACGAAGAAGGACAAAGAAAGAAGGTTGAGTTTCTCTCTCTCCTCTCTCATAAACTTGCACGTGTCGATAGAATTCTCTCACTGTGATTTGTATTGTTTCTGGGCAGTTTCTGGGGGCGGAAATTCTGAGATACTGGCAATTGCTAGGAGGCCAAAATTTTTGGATCAAACAAGTAGAACAAAGTGCAGGATCAGTTTGGGTGACTTGACTTGGAGGAGAAGACCAGGTTTTATCATAGGTCTAGGTGTGTCTCATATTGAATAGAAAGAATTTCTCTATTGTAAAGGTTGTTAGGTTTTTCTCCGTAGTGGGTTTTCCGAGGGTACATCTTGTCTCTCTTTTGTTCATTGTGATCTCTATTGTTCTACTATGGAATTGTTGAATGATATATTGAAATAAGATAAAATAATATCTACATCAAAAGTATTTATCAAAATTTTAGAAATATTGTGCTAACCCTAATTGCACTTGAAAATCAACATGGTATCAGAGCATCGGTGATGTAAGGAAGGTATATTGAGATCACTTTTGCAGAAACCCTAGAGAGAGCATCATCCTAAAGTCCTTCTTGTATATCGGCTCCTATGGCTTCCTCCATGAAATTTGAAAACAAGCTAGAGTGAGCATCAAACTTCAAAGCTTGGAAAGTCAGGGTAAATATTATTCTTGCCAAAAACGAAGTGTTGGATATTGTGACAGGAAAGACTACTGAACCAAACGATGCAACTATAAAAGAGAAGTTCAAGGAGGATGATATTACTGCCATGAGTCTAATAGTGGATTCCATTAGAGATCATCTTATTCCCTACATTGCAAAACATGATGCCTCCAATAAGATGTATAATGCCCTAATAAATCTCTACACTATTAAAAATGTTGGTCAGTCCATGAGCTTCAAAAATGAGCTCTGGAATAAAAATATGACTAATGACGACATTGTGGCTTCATACTTCGTAAGTATTTCACAAATCAGAGATCAAACTTCAACTATTGGAGAAACCATCTATGATCACGAACTTGTGACTCATGCACGCAATGGTTTCCCTAGATCGTGAAATGCATTTGTAGCAGGCATAAGAAATTGGAAAGAAGCTCCTTCATTTGAACAATTATGGGCATCATGTGATCAAGAAGAAGCAATATTGATTTCTATAGATCGTATAAATGAATAATTTCAAGCCCTTGTAGCTCGCCTCAAGAACAAGGGAAAGAATAAGTTTGGACCTCAACACAAGAAGTCAGAAAAAGGTTCTTCTTCCTCTAAGAAGAAGAAATACCTATCTAAAATACAATGTTATTGTAACAACCCCTGGTTGATTTTCTATGTAAAAAAAAAAAAACCAAGGTCATGGGACATGTATTACAAGTTGAATGTTGGGAAAAATATAGTGGTGGGTATCACTGGTGACTTATTTATGGCTATGTAAATTGGAAAAGGCAAAGTGGAAATAATTGGAATTTTATTTATGAAATGAAGAAAAATAGAATAAAAGGGAGATGAAGGGTCATAGATTTGCATGTGAGGAAAAATGAAGGAAAATGAAGAAAATAGAGGCCTCAATGATAAAAAGGCTTCTAAAGATCATTTCAAAACCTTTTGTCATTTTTAGCTTGGAGCTCTCTTCTATTCTATCATTCTCTCATACTCTTGCACACTTACAGTATTCTTGTAGAATTCTTGGATCTCTTTGACATACATTGGATTTGGAGAAAGAAGGAAAAGGAAAGCGGGAAAGCACAAGGGAACAGGTTGATCACCAACTATAGTTGGATTTCTTTATAGGTAACAGGCTTCATGTGTGATTTCCTTTATGATATATGGATGCATGGTAGATGCATGTGGTTTTCTAGTTATGTGTTGTCATTGGCATGGAGGATGTCCTGGATTGACAATGGTTATAGCCTTGCCTTGTCATTTCCTGGATAGCCATGGTGTTTTTGGCTTTTCCACTTAATTTTTTTCTGGTTGGTGCTCATAATTCCTTATGGTTTTGGGTTGGAACAAATGCTTTGGAGCCCTTGGTGGGTTGAGTTACTAGTCCCTGGAGCTGGGTTGAAAAAACTCTTTAGAGCCTTGAAAGGTTGTGGGTTGATTTACTCGTTCATGGAGCCCTAGACAGCTTGGGTAGAGACTGACCTGGTTGGTGTTAGTAATGTACGACCGTGAGGTGAAATCACTAGTTGAGGGTTGAGGTGGTTTGGACTCTGGAAGCCCTAGTTTGGTTTTTTTTGGTATATTCCATGAGATCCTACATTCACAATTGGAATATGGTGCAGGGGTGATTGGTTGAAAGAGAGATTTGGTTCAGCCCAATCTAAGGTCGGGTGGTACGTGGAAGTCCTTGACTTGGTTAGTATTTTCATATTTCAATAAGAGTTACTCTTATATTTTTATTTAGGTATATTTGTAATGACTATATTGGCGATATTATGGCTGAGATGCCATGGTTTACATGTTGGTTATTTTCTGGTTATATGTTGAGTATATGATGTGTATCATCTATGTCTCTTGTCATGAATTTTTTATTTATTGATTGGTTTATGAATGTATGGACTAATAAATTGTATTACAGTTATGTGGAGAGGGAATAGGGCCTTCTCGATGATTCTTAGATGAATCTCAAACTTGTATGATCAGATATGCATTCATGGTTGTATCTTTCTCGTTTTCCATGTGTTTGACGAAATTCCTAGTATGTTATGGATAGTCTAGGCCAATTTCTGAGTTGAGATTGAATGTTTAGATTTTTTTCCATGTTATATATGATTCTAGAAAGTCTCAGGAAATTTTGGGCAGTGGTCTAGAGGCAGGCTTGAAAAGGTGGCACTGATCCCGAGACCGCATGCTTAGAATTGGAGAAATTAGGCTACAACCACATGGAGGCCTTGTTTTTGGTGTGGTTGTGGGTCGAAGGCAAAGAAAAGGGGTCTAGCTAAGGGTTTGGGCACCTGGGGTGGTTTTTAAGCCCCTGTAGGATTTCAATAGGTGGTTAGTTGTCGGATCCACTTCCTTAAATGGATCTAGGTGGTCAGGTCATGTCATAGTAACTCTTCGTCTCATGTTTACCCTAGAAGGCTGGTGTTGGGCCGTGAATACGACCACTTCTTAACACTTATTTCATCCATTTTCACTCTTCTTTATCGTGTCATTTATTATAATTTATCATATAAATCCATTTTATAATGATTTATGCTCTTATGGATGAATATTAATTCTTCTCCTTTATTTTTAATAAATTGATTATTATTATGCATAATTTTATAAATGATGGTTTATTAATATCACTCACCATTTTAGCCTCCAAGATATTTGCCAGATTGCAGATTTGATTTCCAAATCATCATGAAATATTCCAACTCAGAAATCCGCTGGAATAATAAGTGACAGTTTTGCGGTTGAGATTATGAGCAAATGAAGAAGAATCTAGAAAATATGGAACATGGGTTTTGTCCAAAACAGACCCAATTAACTTCAATGAAGAACGGTTTGCCCAAATTCGGCCTGTATTGAGAGATACGCAGGGTTCTTTAAGCACGATTTTCTCAGTTCTATTGTTGCGGCCGTCCTCCAAATCTCAGCTGCAAAGCCAAATTCGCCCTGCTCTTGTTGAAAGATTGTTGGAAATGTATTTTCTGGTTGATCAATTTGTTTGGAGAAATCCAATATTTTTATGGGAGATTATATTTGCTATTTAATTTCTCCTCCTTCTAATTATAAAAGGAGAAACATGTTTACTATTAGAAGACTTTTCTTCTTGTAATTTTGCCAGAATTGTCCATGACTCTTGTTAAGAAGATCGAGTTGTTTGTAAACATTATTCATGCTTTGATTAATAAAAGAGTTTTGTTCTCGTTCCATTTCTCAAAGCCATTGGTAAAAGCGCGTGGCGTTCCGCCAGATTGGTTGAGGCCTTAGATCAAGATGGATTATATTTGTTGTATTTCTATTCTTTAATTACTGTTGTGTGATAATCATGTTTGGTTTCATTATGATTGTAGAGTTAATTATTGTTGAATTTCTTATTGTAATTGTTGTTCATTTCACGTTGTTGTTCCATTACTTATTCATAGTCTTTGATAGGCAAACAGATGAGTTGTAGTTACATGTTGTTGTTCCTTTTCAGATTGCGTTTCTTTTAAGTTGATTTTACTAAATTTTCTTTTGTTTCAATTGCTTTAAGATCTCCAACTGTAGAGGATAGAGGTTATTTCTCCAAGTCCCCAGATTGGTTATCTTGCATCGATTTCTAAGGGAAAGAGTTACTGCTACTGCATCCCTGATCGATGTTTTGCAAGATTGATGTAGTTTAATCTTTCCATTCATGTCACTGTAATTAGGTTTCTTTATAAGCATTTGTTAATTTTGTATTTTTTATTATGTACTACATCTTCACAGCATTGCTCTTGGATGAATTTTAGCCTCAAACAGAGTACACTCTTGAAATAAAAAGTCGCTCCCGGATTGATAATTAATGTGAAATAAATAGGTGTTAAAAATATACCTTTTTATGACTCGACATTTTGGCGCCGTTGCCGGGGAGAGTGTATGCTATTTAGAAGGAGTGATGCACATTTGACTTTTTTTCTACTTGGGAAGAATTGGGTTTTAAAGACGGAAGGTAAGAACCTGCGCACCGAGCAAGGAACATACTTGCTCACTGCCCGCTCCACAGCATAATTGGGTAAATTTTATTTTTTTTTAGGTAGGAATGGAGGCTTGTTGTTTTAAATGACTAGAAAATCTAAATAAGACAAAATTCCACCCAAACTTGAAAAACCTAAGAGACTGGTGACCCTTGGGAGAATGACCTTTATTGACAAAATTCTTAAGAAAATTGAATCTCAGCCATCAGTAGGACCTAGGAAAGTTATTTCTAGACAACCTACTACTTCCCTTTAGACCACAGAGTCACCATATGTAGCCTTTGCTAAGATACATATCTAAACAGAAGAGACTGAGCAAGATTCTCAGGAAATTGAGAATTGTTGCCCAATTTTTTTACAAGAAGGGAAGTTGGCTTCTCATACCCTATTATTCATCAACATGCATTTTTCAAATTTGGGTATGTATAGAGACCTTATTTTGGAAATGGCTCCACTGGAAATACTCTTATACATAAGCATATTCAAAGAAGAGTAGATTAGTGGAGAAAATAAAATAAATAAGGAAATAAACATATTTTTTTATAGTTGTTTCTTTGTTGCAACACGCTGTGGAAATAAACATTGATGATAAATGTTCTAATTTATTTGTGTATGTAGATGAATTATATTGCAAATAACAATTCTACAAACACTTATATTCATTTTTATCATCAATATGGAAAAATTTCTTGAATATCATATTTTTTTGGCCTGCGGACTTGATGAAATTTCTGAAAATACAGTTGGGACAGTCATGTTTTGACGGACAAAAAATGAATATTTTTAAAACCTGTTTCTATCCTAAGGATATCTTAATGTCTACTTTCTAACCCAATTTGAATAACTCTATTTGGATTTGAAACGAAAAATTTAGAACCAAAACATTGAGAGGGTGTCTAGTAGGCAGCTCAATAACAGAGTTGGGACAGTCCGTTTTTGGAGGCCTAAATGACTATATTTTTAAAACCTGTTTCTATGGAAGATTCCTCTATGAATCTAGTTTACAACTCAATTTGAATCACTCAATTTAGATATCGTATGAGAAATTTATGACCAAAATACTGACTGCCTATCATAAATCAGCACTCTTGAAACTCTGTTTTCTCGACTGTTTATTAACATATTTGACCCATCAATTCTTCTTGTTTTAAAAAAATGCTTCTATTGGAGATCAATAATTGAATATAATTTAATCTCCAATTTGAATCAGTTCAATCTTCCATTAAACGAATACTTTATGCTTGAAATACCAACTATTGGTCTGAGCTGGAAAATCGAAAATGACTCTATTATGCAGGTTGTTATTGGAAGATTTAACATACCATTATATGGAATTTTTAAAACCTGTTTCTATTGGAGATAAAACTTTGAATTAGCTCTCATTTGGCTTTGGAATCACTCGAATCAGAGGAAAAACAAAGAAGTTATGATTGAAACACTGCTGGTTAGCATGATTGGCCACTGCTCTCCCGCAGGTAATAAATTAATTTTACTTTGTCCATGGATTTGTTCTACAGAGTAACTACTTGTTAGTTTTTTGCATAATTATTGGATTAAGGGAGCCTGTACACCTCTCTTTCTTCATGATTTAATGTTTTATTGCAGGTAGAGACTCGTTTTTTTGCAGGTCTTACGAGAACAAAGAAGGTCAATTTATGGACGAGTGATTCTTGAAATAAATTTTAGTAAAACAAGGACATTTCATCCAGTTCATTACCTAATAGATTTATAACAAGAAGAAATGAAGAATTGATTCCCATTTCAAGATTCATGTTACTGCTGCCAAAACATTTTTTTTTAAATAGATCATTTTTTTCTTATTAATAGATTGATATTCCTTTAGAAATAACTTCATAGCTGTTGTAACTTAATAAAAGTATTGCTTATTTTCTGATTTCTTTTATGTTTTTGTGTTTCAGGGGTCAATCTCTTCAAATTATAATTTCCGCTCCAGTGGCAATTGAACAATAAAGACCCCACCATGCAAGTTTCAATTGCAGAAGGCAATTCTTCAGTGACAACAATTCTGTAAAAAATTACTTTTTTCTTGAAACCTGTACATAAACTTTCCTTTCTATTTGATTGGATTTGTTTGGAAATGGATTGCATATTAGCTTTGTTTTTTTCTCTTTTTTCCTTTTTACATGTTTATATTTGTTTGTTGTTTCTCTTAAGGGACAGTTATTGTTCCTCTTAAGGAACAACAGCCATTCCTCTTAAGAAATAATGTGTTTGTGTGTTTATTTTTTGTTGTTCCTTCCAAAAGGAATAACATTTTCGCTCATTAGTTTTGTTGTTCTTTCAAAAAAAAAAAGAACAACATTTTTTTTGCATGATTTCGTTGTTCCCTTCAAAAGGAACAACATTGCTCATTTTTTTGTTGTTCCTTTCAAAAGGAACAACACCACTCATTTTTGATGTTCCTTTCAAAAGGAACAGTACCGACTGTTCTTGTTGTTCCTTTCAAAAGGAACAGCACTGCTCGTTTTTGCTGTTCCTTTCAAAAGGAACAGCACCGACTGTTTTTGCTGTTCCTTTCAAAAGGAACATCACCGCTCGTTTTTGTTGTTCCTTTCAAAAGGAACAACACCGACTGTTCTTGCTGTTCCTTTCCAAAGGAACAACATTTTCGCAGATTTTTTTTGTTGTTCCTTTCGAAAGGAACAACATTTTCGCATATTGTTTTTGTTGTTCCTTTCCAAAGGAACAACACTTTTTGAGTGCATTTTTCTTGTTTTTGAACAACTTTTTGAGGATTTGTTTTTTGAATTTTTCATAACTTTTTGAAAGACAAACATACAATTTATAGAAGGATACAAAATCATACAAATTAAAGCTTACTGTAATCAGCAAATCAAAAGAAATCGTCATTTTTAAGAAAGTTGTTTAGTAATGATAAGAAAAAGGAAAAAGGGACATAATCAATAACACGATTTTGTTGTCTTATTACCACTAAATTCATATGATCGATTATATTTATCATGTTGGTTCTTTTCCATATTTTATAACTTTCTTTTATTTCTATTTATGGAGTAGGAACAAGGGCATTTTATTTTTCTATTGAGCTGTTCAGACTTCTTCCACCATCCCTACTCTTAAAGAGTGTTGAGCCATCCCTTATGAATAAATAGGAAAGTGCTATATGAGAATAAAAATATTTACATATTTCATTCATAATTTTATAATTTGACAGATAGAGGATAGGGGGTCTCATCAAGAGACAGCCTACCATGTTCATAAGAAAGCAAGTGAAGTGGCATTCCCATAATGGCCACCAAACCAGGGATATGGTCCAATGGACAATTGAAAAAATTAAGAAGTCCTTGGAACAGGAGGTCTCATCACGAGCCGACCTGCCCACTTTTCACTTCTTCCCAGTGAATGGCATTGTGATTTATCTGGTCACCAAGCCAGCACAATGGCCTCCGTTATGACAATTAACAAGCACTTCCTCAGCATAAATAAAGGACAATGGTTCCAAGGGTGAGAGAGCAACTCTATCAAGGTTATGGACACCTGTGGGCAACAGAGCTCTGTTGATGGTATTGGAGTCACATTTATACACATCAATAGTAATATTAAACCCTTTTTCCTATATCTCTATTTAAATATCAGATGAAAGTATGAATCTTTAACCTTTGATTTTGAACCTATTATACATGAAAATCATCATAAATCGATCACATTAGTTTAAGTGGGTAATAAACGCATTTGTACTTATGTTTATCTTAAGCTGTCCCTTCTCCTTATCCTTGAATCATTACAAAACGCTTCCATATCTGTTTACGATTTATCACATGCATGTATTTCAATAATGTGATAATTTGTTGATCATATCATAAGTATGTATGCCTTTCCATCCTGTATAATTGCTGTGCAGTACACTGCCATTTTGCCACAATATTCATACTGCATTTCTACATAATTTTTTTTCTGGTTGAACTTTTTTTGCATGCATCTTATCTGTTGTCATTCCAAACATAAACTGTGGATTCAAGAAAATTGCATACAGAATTGTGTTTTTCTTACAAGAGAACAAAAATTATGGGGGGAAAATTCTATTCACAGCATGACCACACTATTGAAATTAACAACAAAGGCTTGTGAATGCGCACAATTCTTTAGACATGATATGCTTGCATGGCTTCCACCTTTTGCATCACTTTCAGTGTCCACTCAGCCTACATCAGCTTCAACAAAGGCTAGTCCCTACATGTCATTCCATTTTCTCGGAGGTAACACTTGAGGTAAAATACCATACTTTTCTGATTTATTATGAATTTAGGAGAATTTCATGAATATCCATTGAGTATTATTTATCATCATTCATTCCACATCTTTAACACTTCCCATTTTTTTAGACACATCTCATCTTTCAGTTTGGGGGAGTGTTGATTTCCTTCATTTCTTTCGACCATGTCAGTAATATTCTTTATCATCCATTGATATTCTTATTCATTCTCAACACCTCCCTTATTCCATGTTGTTTTACGCCAAGCATAGATTTCAACAGATTGTAGCAACCACCTCTCTTTTTTTTCTAGCATTGCATGAGGACATGCTAATTCTTCAGTTTGGAAGGGGAATTGCTACACATGATGGATGTTTTCCACTTTCTTTCTCATTTAAGGCATACAATTTCATTTGTATATAGTGCAGAAATTGATTTGCATATATCTTTAAAACTATGAACTAAATTCTTATGATTTTTGGATAACAAAGAGGTATCATTAAAATACATAAACCCAGATAATTTCATGCTAAATTAGTTTATAAAATTTCGAAAACTATGCACTATCACCTACAACCATTTTTTTATATCTCATGATCCGTGCATCTAAATGATCTGATTTTTGAGAAAATGGTTAATGAAGTTTGCTGTTACTTATGTCACATTTTTCTACAACTTCATACACATATAGTTGAACGTCAACTGTAAAAATTGTTATGCCTTTATCATGATTGCTAAAATTGAGTATTCATTATTTGAGGAAACATGCATTTGTTCCATCCATTTCATGAGTTGGGATGAACAATTTTCTTTGCTTGGTTAATATAGGGGTTTTGTCTTTGAGTTGCATGAGAACATGCAATATATGCAGTTCTGGGTTGCATGAGGACATGCAATATATTCAGTTTGGGGGTATGTTGGGCTGTGAATATGACCACTTTCTAACACTTATTTCATCCATTTTTACTCTTCTTTATCATGTCATAAATTATAATTTATAATATAAATCCATTTTATAATGATTTACGCTCTTATGGATTAATATTATTTCTTCTCCTTTATTTTTAATAAATTGATGATTATTATGCATAATTTTATCAATGATGGTTTATTAATATATTTTGTAATATTACTCACCATTTTAGCCTCCAAGATATTTTCCTGCAGATTTGATTTCCAAATCATCATGAAATATTCCAACTCGGAAATTCGTTGGAATAAGAAGTGACAGTTTTTCCGTTGAGATTTTGGGCAAATGAAGAAGAATCTGGAAAATCGAGAACATGGGTTTTGTCCAGAACGGGCCCAATTAACTTTAGCAAAAAATGGTTTGCCCAAATTCGACCTGTATTAAGAGATACGCAGGGTTATTTGAGCACGATTTTCTCAGATTTGTTGTTGCGGCCGTCCTCCAAATCTCAGCTGCAAAGCCAAATTCGCCTTGCTCTTGTTGAAAGATTGTTGGAAATGTATTTTTTGGTTGATCAAGTTGTTGGGAACAATTAAATATTATTATGGGAGATCATACTTGCTATTTAATTTCTCCTTCTTCTGATTATAAAAGGAGAAGCATGTATTGCTATTGGAGAGACTTTTCTTGTTGTAATTTGCAGAATTGTGCATTGACTCTTGTTAAGAGAGTACGAGCTATTTGTAAACATTATTCATGCCTGATTAATAAAAGAGTTTTTTCTCGTTCCATTTCTCAAACGCTGGAGTAAAGCACAGCAGCGTTTCACCGGTGGTTGAGGGCCCGACCCTGGTGGAATCATTCTACTGTTTGTATTTCTATTCTTTAATTACTGTTGTGCGATAATCGTGTTTGGTTTCATTACGATTGCAGAGTTAATTATTGTTGAATTGCTTATTGTAATTTTTGTTCATTTCATGTTGTTGTTCCATTTCTGTTCGTTACTTATTCTTAGTCTTTGATTAGCAAACCAATGAGTTGTAGTTACATGTTGTTGTTCCTTTTCAGATTGTGTTTCCTTTAAATTGCTTTCATTGAATTTTCTTTTGTTTCGACTGCTTTAAGATTTCCAACTGTAGAGGATAGAGGTTATTGCTCCAAGTCCCTAGATTAGTTATCTTGCATCGATTTATAAGGGAAAGAGTTACTACTACTGCATCTTTGATCGATGTTTTGCAAGATTGATGTAGTTTAATATTTCCATTCATGTCACTATAATTAGGTTTCTTTCCGAGCATTTGTTACTTTTGAATTTTTTATTTTATACTACATCTTCACAGCATTGCTCTTGGATGAATTCAGCCTCAGACAAATTACACTCTTGAAATAAAAAGTCGCTCCCGGATTGATAATTAATGTGAGATAAATAGGTGTTAAAAAGATACATTTTTATGACTCGACAGCGGGTGAAACTGGGTAAATGTGGGAGGGGTGGTTATATATTGGTATCATATATCTCAGGTTCAAGCACTTGGATTGGATGGGAGGAATGTGTTTTTCATGCTTGTCTATGTGCTTGTTATGCATGCATTGTTATAGTCACTATTGCAGTTGTGTCGTCATGTAGAGGTTGATGTTGTTGGTGTTGAGATGATTAATATTTGGATTTCATTATATATACATATGTTGTGCTAATCCAGATTGATTTTGTAGACGTGATATCCTCCCCTGAACTTCACTGAGGTATGCTAATTATGTTTATATTTGGTTTATCTAACATGGTATGTTTGTAGGAAGTACAAAATCAAGATGAAAAACAAAATGGTGGACTACAGTTCATGTCATTATCCCTACATATGAGATAAACATGTTTATCATGGTGATGAGTACTCCCCTCACATAGCAGATACATTGAAAAAAATTTAAGCAAAAATCAAAAGTTGTAAGGCAGATAATGACAATATCATTCAGTCACAAGAAATAATTTCCAAGGCACAGGAAAAGAAAGAAGAGGATAATGCAGTCATCCTTCAGAGTCTATCATATTTTCAAAGATAGGGACTACTTAGGATCACTCATGGATAGGAGGAAAGGACCAATGGGGCATATTGCAGCAAGTCTTTATCTAGATACAGGTTTGACAAGGATGATACAATCAAAGATGGTAGGTTCTTAGATACACTTGACATTAGGGGTAGTGACCATGGGTTGTATTCTAGTTCAGGTTCAGAGAGACAACACTGTCATCACCGCCACCATTCGTATAGGAGGAGTGAGAAGAAATACTTTCCATAGGATTTCAAGAAATAAAAGCCTCCTACATTTGATGGAGAAATGAATAAGTTACAAGATGCAGAAGCTTGGTTACTTGGGATGAATAATTTTTCATATTGCATGATTATTCAGAAAAAATGAAGGTCGAGATAGTTACTTTCAGTCTTAAAGAAAAAGAAGACATTTGGTGGGAATATGTAAAGAATGTCAGAGGCATTTGATAATAGGAGTTTAATTGGAGTGAGTTCCAAATACTTTTAGGAAGAAGTATCTATCTAAATAATATTATGATGATAGGGAAAAGGAGTTCTAAGAGTTAAATATGGGATCTATTACTGATGAGGACTATACTAGCAGATTCTTGGAGTTGTTGAGATATGTGCCTTATCTTAAGGAGGAGAAATCAAAGATTCATATATTCGTAGTGGTTTGTTGGTATCATTCAAAGATAGGATTGAGTTTGATCAGTCTAGATCGTTGGAGGAAGCCATCAAAAAGTTGAAGCATTGTTATGAGCAATCAAAGTGAAATACTGAGTATAAGCAGGATTGGAAAGGTAATGATAAGAATAAAGGAAATTGGGCTAAGAAGATATGAAAACCTCAAGATACAGATGACAAGGAGAATGTAGCATCGCACAAGAAATTCAATGTAGTTGATAGAGGACCTAGATTTCAGTCTTAGGAGCAGAGTGGAACAAGGGTGATGGCAGGAAGCCTTTACAATGTTGGAATTATGGCAAGGATCATCGCATGAGATATTTTCCACAGCATTAGGGTGGAAGACCAAATATTTACAGTGCTCAAGAGGCACATATAGTTGGGTATGTTGGACAGATTATTCCTCGAATTTATGCAGCATTAGATAATGGGCAGGTTGATCATAAGGCATCTATTATCGAGATGGAAGGTAATATTTATGATCAATTTGTTTCTATTTTGATTGACCCTGGATATAACTATAGTTATATAAATCCTGACTTGGTGGAAAAGTCTTGTTTGAATATATAAGTGCATGCAGAGTCATGGTTGGTGCAGTTGGTGACAGGTATTAAGAAAATAGTTCACCATTAGGTCATATATTGTGCATTTGATTTGAATGGTATGTCTACATTAGTACATATAAATGTGCTTTTGTTGGGATCATACAGTATGTTGTTGGGTATGGATTGGTTGTACATTCACAACACTAAGGTGGATTTCTATGATAAGGTTATCAAGTGCTTGGTTGATGATGGAGAGAAGATAATCTTACAGGGTGAGGAGAATCCTACATTAGTGAGAATGGTTACAGCTATGAAGGAAAAGCGCAGTAGCAGGAAAGGATGTATATTGTTTGTAGTTCATATTTTTATTGACAAATGGAAGGATGTTGAGGATGTTGAAGTCTTGAAGAGGTATCTAGTTTTGTAACAGTTTTAAGATGTGTTTCTAGAAAATACCTCAGAGTTACCACCTCATAGGGAAGTGGATTTTTCTATTGAGTTTATGTTGGGAGTAGCACCAGCATCGAAGGAACCGTACAGGACGAATACTCCAGAGTTAGTGGAACTAAAGTTGCAATTGAAGGAAATGCTTGATAAGGGATACATAAGGCCAAGTGTGTCACCTTGGGGTGCGCCAGTATTGTTTGTGAAGGAGAAGGGTGGTACTATCAAGTTTTGTATTGATTACAGGTATTTGAACAAGGTGAATATTAAGAACAGGTACCTTTTTCGATGGATTGATGACTTGTTTGATCAATTGAAGGGAGCAGAAGTGTTCTTGAAGATTGAGTTGAGATCAGGATATCATCAGGTATGCATCAAAGAAGAGGACATATATAAGAGTTCCTTCTAAACCAGGTATGGTCATTATGATTTTTTTGTCATTCCTTTTGGTTTGACTAATGCTCCAGTTGCTTGCATGTGTTTGATGAATAGCGTGTTGTGTCCTTATCTGGAAATGTTTGTGATAGTATTCATTGATGACATATTTATATATTCTAAGAATGAGGAAGGGCGTGCAAAACATCTAACAACAGTGTTAATATTGTTGAGAGAGCATCAATTATATGCCAAAATTAGTAAATGCAGTTTCTTTCATACATAAGTTCATTACTTAAGGCATGTGGTTTCCAAGGAAGGAATAGCAGTGAACCCACAAAAGATCAAAGCTATCATGGAGTGGGTAACTCCTAGGAATTTGTATCAAGTTAGATCATTCATGGGATTAGCAGTTTATTACAGGCAGTTCATTAGGAACTTCTCACGGATTTTCTATCTTATTACATCTTTGCAAAGAAAAGGAAAGAAATTTGAATGGACAAAGGAATGTGCAGCTAGTTTTGAGCAGTTGAAGAAGTTGCTTACAAATGCTCCGGTCATGAATATTGCAGATCCAAATAAAGAGTTTGTGGTATGTACAGATTCTTGTAAGAGAGGACTTGGTGGATTCTTGATGCAAAAAGGACAAGTAGTATGTTATGAGTCAAGGAAATTGAATGAGCACGATCAGAACTATGTGACTCGCAATCTTGGGTTGGCAGTGATCATTAAGGCATTGAAGATGTGGAGACATTATCTTATTGGCATCAGGTTCATCTTGTTGAGTGATGACAATGGGTTGAGGTACTTGTTTGACCAACCTAAACTAAATGTCAGGCAAGTTAGGTGGTTGGCTATGCTCAATGAGTTTAACTTCGAGATCAGGTACATTAAGTGTAAAGAGAATAGGGTTGTAGATGCTCGTAGAAGAAGAGTGCAGGTAAAAAACATAGTAGATATAGGTCAATATGGGATGGATTTACAAAATTGGATCTTGCAGGTAGGACAACAGGATGACAAGTACCAATAGCTTAAGCGCAGGTTATAGCAATAGGGTATAGGTGAGTAGGATGTGGATTATCTTCTCACGATAGATATTTTGGTCACATTTAGGGACAAGATCTATGTGTCATACAATAGTGATATCAAGAAGATTATCTTGCGGGAATTTCATGCTAAGTCATATTCAGGAAAATTGGGATATTAGAATACATTGACAACGGTTAAGAAGTTTTACCATTGGCTGAATTTGGTGATCTGAATTAACCCATAAAAATGGTTATAAATAGCAAGCCTCCTTTTGTAAGAGGGAGATTTCCACCATAATGTAGCTTTTACATTTATTATATGTTTTAACAAAAAGTATCTTTGTAGTTTTGTTTCTTGAATGGTGATCTTCCTTGTGCATTCAGTTAATTATTTTGCATATTATGTCGTTCATATCTATAGATTTTTATGATTGATGTTGGGTTTGTTCTAATATAGATCTTGAATGGGATCTCGCTGATGTGATGAGTTTGTGCTTTTGGAGGGACAAGTCGAGGTTGACGGTTGAATGTAAATAATGGTGGGTTTAGAAAGTGGAGAGGGCCATGTCAGCGTCAATTATTATAAAAAGAGAAGGAACAACCATTTCCACTTAACTTTGTATTGTAGCTACAATATTTTTCTTTTCAATGTTGCTGATATCAATGGATCTTCGAATTTATGTTCAAAACCATGTCGACTTCTCCCATTGGTCATAATCTTAATTTTGAGAACCCAAAATGCCCGTCTCAAAATTTTAACAGGCCAATTTGTGGGTTTTGACAGAAAAAGAAAGAAGAGGAATGTTAATGTTGAACGAAATCCCAAACAAATGAATAGTCTTCTGAAAATTGGGAGCTAGAGATGAAAGCATAGGAAGATGTATATCCATGATTGCTCCATAAACACGTCCAAAATATGGGCATGGCATGAGAGTTGAATCCACATCTTCGCAGTCCTAATTTTATACTTCGTCTTCTCAACATTCGCATGGCTTTCTCTGGTTTTTTTTCATCGGGCATAAACCATCGTTCCTGTTGGTTACGTCCCCTACAAGAATGGCAAGGGATCCCTCTTACCTTCCTTGGGCAACCCCTCCACACAGTTTCCCCCGAAACAAAAACAGATGAAGATCTGTTTCCCATGGTAGCCAATGCTCTCGAGGGCTTAAGCCTAGACCACATTATGTTCGGCATAGGTGTATCGACTCAGCTCTGGCCTAAGCGCAAATAATTTGCAAAGCTCTGGTGGAGTCCAAACCTAATACGGGGTCTCATTTGGTTGGACGCAGATCCCGGGATCATCAATCCCTTGGAGCCTTTGTCACCCATCTAATTATCGAATGACACCTATCTTCTCAGAAAATAATAATAATAATAATAAATAAATAAATAATATAAAATAAAATAATATATATATAATAAATAAATAAATAAATAAATAAAAATAAAAATAAAATAAAAAATCATGGAGGTCAAGGACGATGGTAAGAACATAAAGTTGGACAAGTAATCTAGTGGCGTCACTTTGCATCTCTCAAAGGATGATCTACAATAACTATTGGAGCCACTAAGCAAAGATAAGTTGATCTCTTTTTTGGTCACTACATGTTCTTCATACCCTGCAATTGAAGAATTAATTAAATATGTTCCGAGCAAGGACCAGGCTTCTCATCGGAAGTTTTTTGTGTGTGGACTTCCTTGGGAGACTTCTTCATAGACCCTATGTGATGCATTTGAAGAGTATGGGGAGATTGAAGAAGGAGTTTTTATTCTAGGCAAGGCATGAGGAAAGTCGCGAGGATTTGGATTTATCACATATAAGCATATGAATTATGCTAAGAAGGAGCCTAGAAAAACCATTGATGGAAGGACCATTACTATGAAACTTGCATCTGATGGTCAGAAAGAGACACTATCATCACAACCTGTAGTATCTCCATAAATGGATCCAATTCCATAGATGGAGACAGCTTATGGAACAGACTATCCAAGCCTCAACTCATAGGTCAGGGCCATAGGTGCTAACCTTTGCACCACCACCAATTGGTTTCTCAGTGTATCCGTGAGGACTTACAGCATGTGCATCTCAACCTCCTTTGTATGCAACATAACCTACATAAAAAGGAATTACATTTGCTTCTCAATATGGTTTTATAAGCTCCGCAAATTCATACAACGCAAACTAGTATGCAAAATATACAACATCCTTCCAAGATCCTCGCCTAGTTCCATTAGGATTGCACACAACATGTGCTGGAGTGGGTTTCAGTACAGGCTACCCATACTATGATTTGAATATAACTCATTTTTAATCAACCAATTTCTATATTCAGAAATATATTCAACAAATCAATGGCAGTTAGTTTGGGATTCTACATGCATTAACAATTTAAGCGGATTGTGACACTATACTACTAGAGTCCACTTGATAGAAGTCTACTCGCTATTTTAAATGTCCACTAGGTTGTTGCAACTTTTGATGAATGTGAAAAAAACCAAATTTTCACATTGTTTGAGCTCAATCTTCAAAAATTCTATTGCAGGAAGAATAAATTCATTATCATAAATTTTATTAGTGGATTTTTCCAACCAATGAACACTCACCGAGCAGTTTTAATTATATTTGATTGAATGTGAAGATTGAGTACTTAGAGGAAGATTTTACAGCATCTAATTGGATAGCAATAAATTAAAAAGATAAGCCACTAGTTCTCTACCAGATAGATCGACAAGCAATCTTGAGTTTCATTACAAGGTATCTCTATCCTCAAACCCTCGTTCATCATGGTTATGGGCCAACCACACAAAACCATTTTCCAAACAAGTCCATCTTATTGGCCACACATTGTCCACCTCACAGTTCTCCCACCAGCATTACAGGGTATCTCTATCCTCAGCTCTCTGTTAATCATGGTTATGGTTCAACCATGGAAAACCTTTCCAACTAAATCCATTTGCTTGGCCATACACTGTCAATATCATAGTTGGCTCACAGGCATTACAGGGTATATCTATCCTCGGATCTTTTTGCATCATGGTTACAGGTCATATAAAAACCTCGGTTATGGGTCAACCATGCAAAACCCTTGTCTTCAACAACACTTGGTCATCCACAAGTCATCTTCAACAAAAGGCTTCTCGAGAGGGAACTTCATGAAATGGGGACCATTGCTTCCTAAGGGGGGAGGAATAATCCAAATGGAAATTCACCCATGGTGTTTAACCGTGGTAATGTAACTAAAGGTTATAAATAACTCACCCATCGTATTATCTGCCCATGGTATTTTCCCACCCATGGTAGTTACCCATGATAATGTAACTAAAAAATGGCTATAAATAACAAGCCTCCTTCTGTAAGAGGGAGATTGTCCACTAAAATGTAGCTTTTACAATTATTCTTTGTTTTGATAAAAAATTTCTTTGTGGTTTTATGTCCTGCGTGTTCTCCTCTTTTCTTCTGGAATTTCAATTTTTTAAATCTTGGGGGCCTTTTGAACCTCAGAATTATCCTCTCTTTGACATCTTTTCTGCTATTTTTTCCCATGATTTTCATAAGTTCAGTATTTCAGTACCTTAATCAATGGTAAATGCTATTTTTTGTCTTAAGGAATGCATTAAAATGACTGTTATGTTATATTTTCATGTTCTTGCTATTTGAATAGATTTTTGCAATTTAGCTACAGAAGGCAACCTATTCTATAGCTAACTATGGATTTCGTAGCTACTCTCATGGTCTAGCAGGTTCCAGGTGTCAAATGGAGAATTGAGCCACATGGGCACTTCTAGAATCATCTCCACATGGATTTTGTCCTATCTATTTGGTCGAGATCGATAAAAAAGGGTGCTTGAGATTGTGGTCAAGGTTCGGTCAAAGGACGATAGCCGAGAACAGAAAGACTCTTGATTTGATATATCGTAGAAAATCAAGATTTTAAAGGTTGAATTCTAATTCTATAAGTCAGTTAGGATTAGCCACCTATAGCAGAATTAGCTCAAAAATAGTTATGTTTATTTTCTATAAATTCTGGTTGTACAAAACCAAGAATAGAGAGTGAAGTTTGTACACTTGTCAAAATGCTGTGTACTATTTTTAACAGACCGTTCTATAATAAAAGGATCAATTTTCCAAT
Source organism: Pinus albicaulis (assembly GCA_034641835.2). Classification (NCBI taxonomy): domain Eukaryota; kingdom Viridiplantae; phylum Streptophyta; class Pinopsida; order Pinales; family Pinaceae; genus Pinus; species Pinus albicaulis. Next base: position 484,724,115 of record CM076573.1, read on the forward strand.
GATTGCTTAAGTGCGTCTTTAACCAGCTAGGATTTCAACCGAATCAGTTGCAGACGGCCCCTGCGCTGCAGGAGGTTTTTCATTCATTATTTTTAGTTTAATTTTTGTGCTCTATTTTTGTCAATTCTGTTTTCTGAAGTAGATTAATGTTACATTTCAGTTTTGATCATTAGCATAAAATTAAATCATAATTGTGTAATCATTGTTCTTCTGAAACATTTCGTGAGGATAGATCTTTCTATTTTCAAATTGAACTAAGTTTGAAGCAATAAGAATTCACAATTATCTAGTTTCTTTTACTATTTTGTCATTTGCTTTCTTACATTAGAATTATCAATTAATTGTATCAATAGATGTTCCTAAAGTTCATTTCAAGAATATGATTGTGAACTAAATGCTTGAACGTCTAATCATTGAATGTTGGAGTAAATTAAACATACATTAGTTAACTTTGCACGCTTTTTACATTTTCTTTATATCCTCATTTAATTGCATCACTAATGTTCGTAAAGGTCATTCCAAGAAGTTGATTTTATCATATTTCTAGACTGATTGATTGAATATTTAATTCATGCAATTACTGAGTTTCCCTTTGCATACTTTACTTTATTTTCTAGATCATTAAGTATAATTGGTTACTTAACATCATCTCAAGAAGGTGACACTTCATATTGAATGTTAGAGTAACTAAATATACATTAGTTGTTTCCTTTGTACACTTTACTTGTTTTTCTAGAACATTAGAAGTTAAAGGTGTAGTTAGTTTCTTACACATCATCTCAAGAAGGTGACACTTCGCATTGAATGCTGGAGTAACTAAATATACATTAGTTGTTATCTTTTTCTGCTTTCACTTAGAATAACACTACAATTTCAATCTCAGATATAAGATTCATCCATGGAATAGAACTAATGTTAAGGTAGAAATCATTAAGATAGATACTCTGTTTTTCAGATTAGATTCTAACTAGCCAACGGTCTTTGATTTATTTTTATGTAAATTATTTAACTTAGGAACACTTCATTTTCTTCCTTCTTAAAATTCATTAGATTCATTTAAATCCTTTCATAGTTTTTAGGTTAACATTCTTAAACATCAAGAACAAAACCCCCAAAACAATATAAAAATACATACAACGAAGTAGGAAAAAAAGGTTAACTAAGCACATACAGTGCACCACACTTCATCAGTTTATAAACCTCGGTTGATAATTTATGTAAGAAATTTAAGACATTAAATTGACTAAACATTTTGGCACCATTGACGGGGAAGTGTAATTAGATAGCCTCATTTCTTACATTTAAAAAAAATGATATGCGTAGAGAAAGAGATTCTAATGGTAGATTCATAGCTAGAGGCAGGAGTTTAATTCCTACAACACCACTTACTCCACCAAGATTAAGAAGTGATACACCTCCATCTCAAAATCATATTCCATACTTCACTAGCCATAGACTTCCTAAAGTTCTAAGGTCAGAAATCCAATTAGGAGGATCTCCTACTTCATCCACTAAGGCAGTCTTAGAGGAAAAATATCCTAGATCTCCCACAGAAAGAGTAACCTTTTTCATCTCTACAGGGGAACATATTTTAGCTGAAGAGTAAGAATTCCTAGTGGAGAGGAAGAGGAAGAACATTTCTTCAACATACCATTAATAGAAGAACCAGAAGAAGAGTAGTTAACCCTATAGGTTGAATCTTATATTAGATCTGAAGAATCTATAATGGCAAGAAGAGGAGAAGGAGAAGGAAAAGTCCTAAATGGAGGAGGTAGAGGAAGAGGTAGAGGAAATGCAGAAGGAGGCAAAAGAAATAGGGAAATTGGTAGTTCCTTTGGATTCCCTATAGTTGATGGAGAGACAAATGGCACAATGAATAATATTTCACCTTCTGTCCTTCCAAATTTTCATGATTAAAGAGTGAAGATCCTGAAACCTTTTTGTTTGAATTTTAAGTCTTATGTAGAACTTAAGATTATTCACAAGACTCTCAAAAACTTAAATTGTTTCCTTCAACATTGAAAGGAGCAGTTTTAAAATGGTTCATGAGTTTAATCACTTAGTCTATCAAAACATGGAATGACATGAAGAGAGCATTTTTAAGAGGTATTTGGATTATTGCATACCCATCAATCATAAGGATGAAGTATTTAAAATGATGCAAAAAGAGGATAATAATTTGGAGGATTTAATTGAAATATTCAATTATAACATAAAAAGAGAAAAAATGGATAATTTAGATCAAGATACTTTAAAAGCTCTTTTATTAAAAGCCATTAGAGATGAATGGATAGACATTCTCAACATGATGGGGAAGGGGGATATCTCTCAACTTCCACTATCTGACATTGGTGAATTATGTATTCATATCTCAAGGGGAAAATCAAAAACTGGGAAAAGTCCAAGAGATCCTTCTCTTGCTAGGGTAAATAAAACTGCAATTGGAACAGTAAGTAGGGTAGAAATTGGAAACATGCTTGATGAATTTAAAACAGATATTTTAGGGAGACTTAGTGAACAGATAAAAACCCTTAAATTAAAAAACAAGAAGAAAGTTGAGATTGATGCTTTAGCTATTTTCTATCCTAAATGAAAAAAGAAGCATGCTTTAAGAGAATGTCCTCTTGATGCAAAAGTCATAGAGACCTAAATGATTGTTTAGAAAATCATGAGACTAAGAGTTTTCCTTCAATTTCAGGCCTTAAGGTTGTTTTTCAAGAAGAAACAACTTCAAATCCAACATAATCTCTTTGCTTTGTCTCTAGAATACAATGGCAGGGGCCACAAACTCAAGGCTTTAACAATCAAATGTATACTCAGCCCCCACCAAATAATTGGAATTCTTGGCAGCAACCTTGGCCTCAATCTCAATCTCAATCTCAATCTTGGGCACAAGGAATGCAAAATCCCTATGGAATATTCTCTTAATACTACCAAGGTCCTCCATCATATCCAAACTATCCTCCCCAACAAATTCCTCAACAAAATCAACAACCCCAACTCCAAAACCAAAATCCACAACTTTCACTACCATTTCCACAGAGACCAAATCAACTACCTACCCAACCATTACCAAACACCAATAATAAAAATACCCAAAATACCTACATGATATAAGGACAACAATTTCCAACCTACATGATTACTCCTCTAGATCTCAATGATTTCCAACTTAGATCTGGTAGGATATTAGAAAATAAAAAGCCTTCTATAGTTATTCAAGAACAAGATAATTTTGAGGAAGATTCTCTAGAGCCAAATAAAAGTTTTGAGGAAGGAACATCTCTTCAAAACCAGAATTTTGAAAATGAAAGACAAAAAGAACCAATAAACTCAACTCCTATCATAGAGAAACCATCAGTACTTACTTCTACACCTCCTTTTCCTGGAAGGTTACAAGTTGATAGAGGGGTAGAAAAGCATATTATGTTGCCCAATTATGATTTTCTAGATGAATTGAAAAATGTCTGTATCAAAATTCCTTTGTTACGGGCCATAAAAGAGATTCAAATTCTAGCCAAAACAATAAAAGAGTTGAGCATGAATAAACCAGGAAGAAAAACAAAAGAAATAAAAAGAATTCAGTTTGTAGGAAAAATTGTAGACATAATGATGGGAAAAATTTCCATACAAAAATATTTAGATCCAGGAAGTCCAATTGTAAAAACACATATCAATGGAGTTGAAATTCCAAATACATTAATTGATTTAGGAGCATCAATAAACATCATGAGCAAACAAACCATGGAAAAGCTCAAAGTTCTTAATCTTCTGTATACACCTACAATACTGCAATTAGCAAACAGATCTATAATCAAGCCCAGATGATGTGTTAGAAGATATTTCAATATCCTTAGACTCTTGGGAGTATCTTGTTGATTTTATGATCTTAACTCCTAAGAACAATCTAGGAGGACATCCACTTATATTAGGAAGACCTTGGTTGGCTACAGCTGATGCTTTCATTAGCTGTAGATCTGGTGACATGTATATCTCTGATGGTAACTCAACAAGGAAATTCACTCTATATCCTCCAGCAAGAACAAACATGGAGTTAGATGACAAAGAATGGATTTATGATGACAATGATATACAACCTCTCTTTACTATTTCAACCATTAGTGAAGATAGTCAAATCTTAAACTCAATGGAAAATTTTGAATCATCCCTAGAATATGAACATGATCAATTTCAAGAAAAATCCAATATTGAATATTTGTCATCTAGGAAGATGTCTCTTTATTCTATGGAAGAATTTGGTAGCTCTACAATTTAAATATTTCCAGGGAAAACTTTGAACATAAACAAAAACTTGGGGAGATTACAACAGGAAAAGTTGATCAAAACATTACAACAACATTCTTCTGCATATGCATGGGAATACACTGACATGAAAGGAATTAGTCCCCTTTAGTGATTGTATAGAAAAATGGTAAATGGAGGGTATGCATTGATTATCAAGAATTGAATAAAGCTACCCTAAAAGATAATTTTCCTTTACCCTTTATAGATCAAGTATTGGATACATTAGCAGGTAAGAAGTATTTCTCATTCTTGGATGGTTTTAGTAGTTACAATCAAATTCAGGTAGCACCTGAAGACCAAGATAAAACCACATTCACCTGTCCATGGGGGACTTATGCCTACCGAGTACTTCCTTTTGGATTGTGCAATGCACCTGCAACATTCCAAAGGGCAGTACTAGATATTTTTTATGATCTAATACATGATTGTGTAGAGGTGTACATGGATGACTTTACAGTTTATGGGAATTCATTTGAAGAAGCTTTAGAAAAATTGGAAAAGGTTCTTAAAAGATGTGAGGAAGCAAACCTTTCACTAAGCCATGAAAAAAAATTTATGATTTTTACAGAAGGGATTGTTTTAGGACATCACATTTTAGGAGATGGAATTAAAGTTGATAAATCTAAAGTTGAAGTCATCTCCAAACTATCAATTCCAAGTTGTCAAAATGATGTTAGAAGTTTTCTAGGATTCACAGGATATTATAGAAGATTTATAGAAAATTTCACTGAAATAGCATTCCACTCTTCAAGTTACTTACGAAAGATTGTGAATTCAGTTGGAATCCTGATTTCCAATCGGCATTTAAAACCTTAAAAGCAAAAATTTCTGAAGCACCCATCTTAAGAGGTCCAAATTGGAAACTACCTTTTCACATTTCAACAGATGCTTCAGATATAGCTCTAGGAGTTGTATTAGGACAAAAAAAAAATATCCCCTATGCCATCTATTACACAAGCAATAATTTGACTCCTACTGAGTTAAATTACACTGTAACTGAAAAGGAATTCTTAGTTGTTGTTCATGCTGGGAAATCTAATCTCGTACATTAATCACTTTGGTATGAAACATTTGTTCATACAGATTACTCTTCAATTAGATATTTAATGAATAAATATATTACTAATGGCATAGTTACAAGATGGTTATTACTCCTGCAAGAATTCAACATCACCGTTCTAGACCGACCTGGAAAACAAAACATAGTTGTTGATTTCTTGTCTAGAATTCAAAATATCAAATATGACACTCTAGTTGAAGATAAATTTCCTGATGAACATATTTTTTCAATAACTACTCAGAATCCTTGGTTTGTAGATATCATTAAGTGATATTGAAACAAGATGATGAGCTTAGTGAAAAAGAGTCGCCTTCACTAAGTGGGCTCGCAGACTATTTTTGGCGCAAGTCTATTTTTAGACTATGTCTATTTTTAGACATGTCGATCATATTCTATGAGTTGCAGGATGCTATTTGTGGATGGTTGGTCAAGTTGGAAAAACAGATGGACTTCTATTTTTAGACATATTGGGCGGAATCTATTTTTAGATTGCCAGTCTAAAAATAGATATGTCGAATATTATTAGCTCTTAATAATATTTAGACTCTAAACATTATCTTATTCTCTTGGAGCACTTCAGTTAAGTGCACAGATGTGGCACAGGAGCTGACAGAAGGAATTACGCTATTCCCGAGGGTTATGTGGAGCTATTGCATGGATACTTCAGTTAGAACTCATGTGACAGAGTTTGGTGGAGTTGATTGAGGAAGTTAATGGAGTTGTGTTCAGTTTAACTAATCTAAACATAGTTGAGCTAGCTGTATCTAGTCTAACTGATTGATGCACTAGTGAGAGTGGTGTGAATTAATTTTTAATTAATTCACTAATTATAAACTCATTAATCAACTAAAGAATACATCAGTTAACTTCAGTGCATGGACAATTTCAGTGGAGACCAGTGGAGAGATAGGTGAAAGAGCAGTGTGACTATCAGTTGTGACTATACTGGTGCATGATTTTGCACCACACATTGATGGAGATGCCAATGAGGATTGCGCAGTGCATACCAGGTGGATTCGAGTTCATTTAGAGCCATTCTTCAGCAAGGATTATGCAGTAGAGGCAGCCTAACAGGTGGCAGAGATTGGAGCATGTGTTTTGCTAGATTGGACCTGATTAGTGTGTAGCAATTGGAGATTGTACTGAAGCTTGTGAGGAGCTTTGTATAATTATTTTTACATGATCTCTATGACATATAATATACAGATAGTTGGGGGTTTTCAGCTTTAAGCTTTCCCATGAAATACTGTGTTCATATGTGTGATTGTTTATGGTTTTAATGTGTGCATGCGATTGTTTTTATTTTCGCAATTAATGATCAATGGTAGAAGAGATTCGGTATTGTGCATGAAGTTAAAATAGTGTGTGATCAGGAGAATTTCGTTGAATAATATATTAGTTATTCAAATTTCTACAATTGCTAATTACTTAGTCACAGGAAAATTACCTTCACATTTTTTTCCTAGAGAGAAAAGAAAAAGTATTCAAATAAGTGCAAGATATTCATGGATTACTAATGAATTGTATAAAACAGGTCCAGATATCATTATCATAAGATGTGTTCGAGAAGATGAAATGCCTGATATTCTTAAGGCATGTCATGATGAACCTTTTGGTGGACACTTCGTTGACAAGAGGATAGCCTATAAAATCATTCATTTGGGATATTATTGGCCATCCATCTTTAGAGATGCCAAAGAATATGTCAAAAGGTGTGACAACTGCCAAAGGGTAAGGAAAACTACTCCTTAAGATGAAATTCCATTACAACCTTAGGTACTCATTGAACCTTTTGAAAAACGGGCCTTGGATTTTGTTGGACCAATCAATCCACCATCTAAACAAAAGAAATATATTTTGGTATGTATTGATTATGTCACAAAATGGGTAGAGGCTAAAGCACTACCTTTTTCTAATGAACGCTCTGTAGTTAATTTTATCTTTGAGGATATCTTCACTCGCTTTGGTGTTCCAAGAGAAATTGTGACAGATCAGGGATCCCATTTTACATCTAAGTTTGTGAAAAGGCTCGTGGAAGATTACAATATCAAGCACAGAAAGTCTACTCCTTATCATCCACAAGCAAATGGTCAAGTAGAGTCTATCAATAAAGTAATTGAAATAATTATAACTAAGACTGTACATCTACACAGAAGAGATTGCGCAGAAAGGCTTCCCGAAGCCTTATGGGCCTATAGAACTACCTGGAGGAATACAACAGGACATACTCCCTACGAACTTGTTTATGGAAAGCAAGTCTTGTTCCCTATAGAGTTTCAGATCTGAACCTTCAAGATGGCAATCCAATTGGGACTTAATTTATCAGTAGCACAGAAACATAGATTGGATCAACTCAATGAGCTTAATGAAATCAGGAAAGATTCAGTCCAAAGAACCAGTATAGTCCGGCAGCAAAGGGCTAAATGACATGATAAATATATCAAGGAGAAGAAATTTCAAGCATGGGATTAGGCACTTTTGTTCGATTCAAAATTCAAAGATTTTCAAGGAAAGTTTCAGACTCATTGGCTTGGGCCATATGAGATTGAAAAATTCTTTGATAATGGAGCAATGAAGATAAGGACAATTGATGAAGAAAAGGTACCTCTTCTTGTGAATGGTCATCGGTTGAAAGTATATCATAAGCCAATTTCAAGAGAAGAGTTTATCAAGATTTTCCAAGATAACACTGATATGAAGTTAGTGAAGAAGAATTCTTCTTCTTCACTAACTTGGATTTTATTTTTCCTATATATATATATATATATATAATATTAATATTAATAAATAAATAAATAAAAATAGAAAGTGTATAAGTATGAAAACCAATCAATGATTTGCATACTTATACAGAAAATACAGGGTGAAAATCAGAAATTTTTGGCATCCTATATTTTCCATTTCTTTTTTGCAGTAAGTAGTAACACAGAACTACATTCATATTCCATATTTGCAGCTCATAATCTGCAAATTCATTCCATTTCATTCCATAGTCATATTCCACTTCCATTTCATTCCATAGTCATATTACATTCTGCAGTTGATTACATTCTGCAACTGATTCCATTATGCAGTTGATTACATTCTGCAGCTGATTCTAATATGCAGCCACATTCCATTTCATTCAGCATCTCTGACACATTTGTATAGCCTAAAAAATGATGATGAATACGGGAAATTGAAGGACTACATTTTTAAGACCAGCATGCTAAAAGGTACCTGAAGAATCAACACCAAAGATATGACAAAGAAAAAGGTTAGTTGTAAAGGTAAAGTTGCAAAAATTTGTTTTAATAGCAAGGTCAAAACATTAATATGTATAATATGGCTGGTCATATGCTCCCTTGACAGATCATCATTTGATTTGATTGTGATTTCAATCATACCACAGATCATCCACATCCTCTGTATTATGTCTCATAACGGTCCACCATATACTCCCCCATTTATGATTAACGGTCATGACCTATTGACGTGACATACCCATTTACGTTTCTTCAAAACCCCAATCCATACCATCTATTTATTCCTACAAACCCTCGATGCCTTTCATCAAATCTGTAACCCGATTCATTCCACAAATAGAGAAGGATAATTCTGAAGGTTCAAAACTCTTCATAATAGAAGGCATGGGACTGATAGTTAGATCAGAGCCGGTGGGAAAAAAATATATGGAAGGATACCCTCAGGTCAAGGAAATATTGCAGAAAGCTGGATGGCTCAAATTCATAGAGATATTCGATGGTTTTCACAAGGAGATTACAAAATATTTTGCTAGGTATTTTGATGGCACAAAAGTGGAAATTGGAGACATCAAGTTCACAGTTACTGAGACATTCATAGCCAAAGCCACAAAATTTCCAAGGGTTGGTGAAACGTGGTTCGAGAACAAGGAATTTCACAATGAATCATGGAAATTTATCCTCAAAAACCCAAGTATGGATGTCTCTATTTTCAGAAAAGGTATCCCCAGCTCAGCTCTTAAAAATAAATGGAGGAACATGCTCTTGGTTTTACAGAAATTTATCACATGTGAAGGAAGGTTTGGTTGCATGTTTGTATATCACATTTGATTGTTGATGAATTTCTTAGAAAATGGTGAAATAAATCTTCCCTTCTTTCTATTAAATAGCTTAAAATGGATGTCTACAAACGTGCAAAAGAGAATATAGTTTATAGATAACGCCATGCACCATCATGGGCTAGTTAAAATACTTGTTGAGTTTCATTTAAAAATCATAGGAGATTCTTGGGAGAATTTTCTCATCAGAAACCATTTTCAAGAAGTACCAGAACAACCTAAAGAATACAATGTTAGAAAGATCAGAAGGAAGAAGATTGATCCAAATATTGAAGACAAGCCTGCATCTTCATTACAGAAAAAGGATGAAAATCTCATCACTGTAGAGCTGACAGAGAACAGAAAGAAAAATAAAGTCAGTACAGGAGGTAAGACAGGAAAGAAGAGCAAGGTTACAAGCGAGGAAAATGTAAATACTCTAAAGCTGAGAAGGAGCTCCAGACTTTGAGGTTCGATGAAGAAAACATTATCAAAAGAGACAGAGTTTGTAAGTTTAGATGAAGAAACTCCAATACCACCTCCTATCAATATTTCTCCTTCACATAGTCCTCAAAATTTTCCTATTCATAATTTTGAAGGCAGTCCCAGCAAAAAATCTCCAGGTATAGACCCAACACAACAAGAAATATATGATTACATAGAATCATTGGAGGAGATAAATGCAACAGTGAATCCAGAACTTCCTATCAATCCATAAGGACCTCTATTTGATACTCTCAAACAGGAAATTTATGAACTACAGATAATGAATAGGCATATAAAACAAGAGAATGAATCCTTGAAGCAACAGAACAAGTTGGAAAAGGTAATTAATGACAATACCATTTTACACTTTGGACTATGGTACAAAAAGAACAGGAAGTTGAAAAGAAAGAACAAGTCACTAAACAAGGCAGTCATTAACCTCAAATACAAGCTTCTTATGAGAAAGCCCAGGATGGCAGTCACTTCAAAGAAAAGCAAAAGAAGGAAATTGGATGTGTTGGAAAAAGTGTCTAAACAAATGCAGTAGGAGAGGAGAATTCAAATTTTTGGTGAATTGCATGAGGACATGCAATGACTTCTCAGTGGGGGTATGTTGAACCTCATAATTATCCTCTCTTTGACATCCTTTCTCACCTTTTTCCCTTGCTTTCTCATAAGTTCATATACCTTAATCAATGATAGATGTCATCTTTTGTCTTAAGGAATGCATTTAAATGACTTCCATGTTATGTTCTGATGTTCTTACTATTTGAATATATATTTTTTATTTGGCTACAGAACGCAACCTATCCTGCAGCTAATCTTGGGTTCCGTAGCTATTTTCATGTTTTGACAGGTTCCAAGTATCAAATGGAGAAATGAGCCACATGGGTACCTCCAGAATCATCTCCACATGGATTTTGTCCTATCTATTTGATCGAGATCGATAAAAAAGGGTGCCTGAGATCGTGGTCAAGGTCCAGTCAAGGGACTTTAGCCGAGAACAGAAGGACTCTTTATTTGATCTATCGTAGAAAATCAAGAGTTTAATAGTTGAATTCTAATTCTATAAGTCAGTTAGGATTAGACATCTGTAGCAGAATTAACTCAAAAACAGTTATGTTTATTTTCTATAAATTCTAGTTGTACAGAATCGAGAACAAAGAGGAAATTTTTAGTTAAGTTTTGTTGAAACGTTGTGTATCATTTTTTTAAAGACTCTGTTCTTTAATACAATGATAAAGTTCTTCAATGATTGCTTAAGTGTGTATTTAACCAGCTAGGATTTCAGTTGAATCAGTTGCAGAGGGCCCCTGCACTGGAGGAGGTTTTTCGTTCATTGTTTTAGTTTAATTTCTTTACTCTGTTTTTTTCAATTTCGCTTTCTGAATAGATTAATGTTACATTTCAGTTTTTGCTCAGTATCATAGAGTTAAATTATAATTGTGTAATCATTATTCCTCTAAAATGTTTCATGAGGATAGATCTTTCTATTTTCAAAATTGAATCAAGTTTGAAGTAAAAAGAATTCACAGTTACTTAGTTTCCTTTATTGTTCTGTCATTTATTTTCTTAGATTAGAATTATCAATTAATTGTATCAATAGATGTTCTTAAAGGTCATTTCAAGAAGATGATTTTGAACTAAATGATTGAATGTCTAATTCATACAGTTATTGATTTTTCCTCTACACATTACTTGCTTTCTAAGAACTTAGAAACTAAGGTATAATTGATTTCTTACATAGCATCTCAAGAGGGTAATACTTCACATTGAATGTTGGAGTAAATCAAGAATACATTAGTTGTTTACAATCAGTTAAACTTTAACTTTACATGCTTTTACATCTGCTTTTAAATCATCATTTAATTGCATCACTAATGTTCCTAAATTTCATTCCAAGAAGTTGATTCTATCATATTTCTAGACTGAATGATTAAATGTTTAATTCATGCAATTACTGAGTTTTCCTTTGCATACTTTACTTTCTTTTCTAGATCATTAGGTATAATTGGTTACTTAACATCATCTCAAGAATGTGACACTTCATATTGAATGCTAGAGTAACTAAATATACATTAGTTGTTTTCCTTTGCACATTTTACTTGCTTTTCTAGAACATTAGAAGTTAAGGTATAGTTAGTTGCTTACACATCATCTCAAGAAGATAAAACTTATAATTGAATGTTGGAGTAACTAAACATACATTAATTGTTTTCATTTTCTGCTTTCACTTAGAATATCACTGCAATTTCAATCTCAGATATAAGATTTATCCATGAAATAGAACTAATATTGAGGTAGAAGTCATTAAGATAGGTACTCTATTTTTCAGGTTAGATTCTAAGTAGCCAACAGTCTTTCATTCATTTTTATGTAAATTAGTTTAACTTAGGAACACTTCATTTTCTTCCTTCTTAAAAATAATTGAGATTCATTTGATTTCTCTCATATTTTTAGATTAACACTCTTAGATATAAAGAACAAAACCCCCAAAACAAACATAAAAATACATTCAACGAAGTAAGAAAAGGTTAACTAAGCACATATAGTGCACCACATTTCATCAGTTTACAAACCTCGGTTGATAATTTATATAAGAAAATTAAGACATTAAATTGACTAAACATGGCCTCCCCCCAAGAGCTGGATCATCTGAAGAAATAGTTGGTTGAGTTTGTTACGAGATGTTTTGATTGTCAACAGGTAAAAGCATAATGTAAGCATGTAGGTGGTTTATTGCAACCAATTTCAATCCCAGAGTGGAAATGGGATGTCATTTCCATTGAATTAATTACATTTTTATGGTTGACATCTAAACAACATGGTTTTATTATGGTTGTGGTTGACTAGTTGACTAAGGTAGCTCACTTCATTCCAGTTAAGTCTACTAATTCAGCTAGTGAGGTATCTCAGGTATTCATCAGGGAAATAGTGAGGTTACATGATATTCCTAGGAAGATTATGTCATACAGAGATGCCAAGTTCACTTCCAAGTTTTGGAAATATTTGTTTATAGGTTTGTCCATCTACAGATAGATGGAAAAACATATAGGGTTAACAGGATTCTTGAGGACACGTTAAGAATGCATGTCATGCATCAGCAGCAGAAGTGGGAAGAGTATTCTATTGGTTGAGTTTGCATATAACAATGGGTATTAGGAATACTTGAAGATGAGTTTGTTTGAGGAAATTTATGGGTGGACTTGTAATACTCATATCAGTTGGAGTTATCCATTGAACAGGGTATTGATTGTACCAGATATGTTGGTAGAGATGGAACAGGAAATGAAAGTTATCAATAAGAATATAAAGGTAGCACAGGATAGGCAGAATATTTATGCAGGTCAACACAGGGTATTTAAGGAGTTTTAGATTGGGGAACATGTGCACTTGTACATCAATCCCAAGAAGAGCTTCCTGAGGATTGGATCATGTGCCAAGTTGGCACCTCGGTATTGCGGACCTTCGAGATCCTTGAGAGGATTGGACCAATGGCCTACCGACTTGCACTGCCTCCGACAATGAAATTCCATGATGTTTTCCAATTTTCATTACTTAAGAATTATGTGAAATATGTTGATCATGTGATTGACTGGTTTGTATTGCATGTGTAACCAAAAGGATAATTCTAGCCAAAACCTCAGTGCATTTTGCAGCAAAAGATGCTCATGCCCCATAATCGAGCAATCAAACAAGTTAAAGTGAAGTGGAAGCACTTTGGCCCTGATGAAGCTACATGGGAGATGGTTGATCAGATGTGGGCCATGTGTCCTTCTCTATTCGCTAGTTGAGCATATGTACTTTGTTATATGTTTTGATGTTGTGTTTTGGTTATGTTTATATATATGCATATGTATGTAAATACCGCATTGTTCTGTGTTATAAAACTCCAATAAGAAATATGGTGTTCATGGTATGTTGGTTATGTCTTCAGCAATGTGATATGATGTAAATATTGCATGGAGTTGTGTTATAAAGCTCCATAGGAATAATGTGCTTTCCTAGTTTATAAGTGTCATTGAACACCATGGACAGTGCTCCCCCATGGGGGATGGGTACGTAACAGCCTTTCGTTGATTTCCTATGTAAAGAAAAAGAAAAAGAAAAAAACAAGGTCATGGGACACTTATTCCAAGCTGAATGTTGGGCAAAACATAGTGATGGGTATCACTGGTGAGTTTTTCATGGCTATGGAAATTGGAAAAGGAAAAGTGGCAATAATTTTCATTTTATTTATGAAATAAATGAAAATATGAGAAAAGGTAGATGAAGGGTCACAGATTTGCAGAGGAAAATTGAAGGAAAATTAAGAAAATAGAGGCCTCAATGATAAAAAGGATTTTGAGGATCATTTCGCAACCTTTTTTCAGTTTTAGCTTGTATCCCTCTTTTATTATCTCATTCTCTCATACTCTTGCACACTTAGAGTATTCTTGGAGAATTCTTGGAGCACTTTGGAATTCATTGTATTTGGAGAAAGAAGGCAAAGGAAAGTGGGAAAGCACAAGGGAACAGTTGGATCAGCAGCTACAGCTGGATTGCTTTGCAGGTAACAGGATGTGTTATTGCCCAAATCCACCTTAGGCTGAAGGAAGGCAGGATTCAGGGTAACACCAAACCGCGCTCAGTCTAGTAGCTAGCCCTACCAGAACAGGAGAGGGCTCTCTCCGGGTCAATCTCAGGAAAAATGTATCAATAGGGCTTGAGATGACTTAAATGAATGCTAATTTTAGGCTAGGTATATAAGTGCAAGGATTTGATTTGATTTTAGGGGTTTTTTTGTTGGAAAAAGGGAAAGGCAGTTTTGGGCTTGGGGATGAGGCCAAATTCTTGCAGAATTCAAGTTGGGGCAGGGAAGGCAATGGCTTTGATGTATTTGATTAAATGAATGGATAGAAAGACTTCTGAGGAGCTGAAGAGGGCAAGAAGATGCAAGGATCCTCTTCAAACGGAGGAAAACATATAAAACTAAACAAAATTTTAAGGCAGAGCACCAGCAAACTAATGAATTCTACCTTAGTTACTCATTTGTTTAATTCAGAAGCAAAGAGAAGGGAAATGGCATACATAAACATTAATGAAACTTACAGATACATGGAGAAAACATCATCAAAACTCAGACCCACAAGGATCCCAACAAGTGCTGCAAAACTCCGGTCTTTCCTTTGCCAAAAAGCTGAAATGAATATACAATGAGGTGCCAAACTTTTCCCAAGTATCCAACCCTGAAAATGACTCAGAAAATACAATATATAGACAAGTCTAACCCCTTCCCATGCCTCTAGGGGTTGAGCTCATCCTTCTAGGATCTGTTTCAACCAATTCTAAACAAGGAACTGAAATCTAGGCAATCAAACAACTTGCCTCTATATGCTAGGAAATTGATCCATTCACTTAATTTTCACTTTTTAGTGAATGAATCCTCTAGAACAAGTAAATATGAGACAAAATTACATCATAGCCATAAAATTACATCAAGATAGATCAATAATTACATCACAAAGTGAAACTAGTCAAACTAGCCGAATTTCTGAGCTGAAAAGTAAAAATTGGACCAAAATCCTCTATGCGCCACGCCAGAAAACTCAATGCGCCGTGCCACTTTGAGCCTATTTTTGGGGCACTTCCTGAATTCCAAATTGAGCTCATGATAGCTCGTTGGAAATCCATGTCTGTCTGATATCCAACCCAAGTGGAATTTTTCAATTTGGACGTCATTTTCCCCTCCAAAACTACAATCTCCCAAGACTGGTTCCTGCTGGTGCAAAAAGTGGCAGAAAGGCCATTTTTGGAGTGTTTTTGACCTTTAAGACCACCCAGAACTTGATGAAATCTCTCAGCCATTCCTGAGCATGCATAATTTACCATAAAAAATCCAAAAATGTAAAGTTTTCCTCCAAAAGATCTCTCAAACGTAAGCGCGTGTCAAGTGGCGCAACGCGTCGGGCAGAAAAACCTGTTTTGCAACCAAAATTTCAAAAATGACAAAAATTTACTCCAAATTTGCTGAAATTTGGATTGAATTTCCCCCATCAATTTTCATGCTCAGCCAAAGAATCTTCAGCCAAGATTTGGAGTGGATCAGACCTTTTTCACCATTTCAGTGTCCTCCTGGTGCATGCAGTTCAGTGGCGGAATCACTGTCTTGTTCATAGGATGTGTCGATGTCCGTCATGGTGTTGCAATGTGTATGAAAAGTTTATGTTTGATTTGTTTAAAATGAGAAATTATGACTCGGTGTCTTCGTCTCCAAGTGCCAAATGTGCCAAAGGGAAATGAGGGACTGTGAGGAATATGGAACAGTGGGGAAAAGTGGAGTTTCTGTCAAGTGGATTTAAAATATGGGACAATCACTTGACATGTTTGGGATATAGGATTTGGAGATTTTTTGTAAATGATAGGGAAAGGGATAAGAAAAGGGAGTGAAATGATTTAGGGATAGGAGTAATGGGAATTTGCTACAAATGATATGGCAGAGGGAAAATGGTAGGAAATAATAGGGTTTAGGGATAGGGAAAATGGGAACAAGGGATATAGATGGTTTAGGATGTAAGGGAATAGGGAAATAAACTGTGGTAATGATAAAATGAGCAGTGGTAATATATGGGGTAAGTAGCAATGATTGACACCAAACCAAATTTAAAACCCTAGGAGCATTCTTAAAACATGAGAGTAGGATTTTGAGTTTTTCGCATTTAAAATTTCATACCAACACCAAACACTTTTTAAGAGAAATGAGGAAGTGGCTTTGACTCACTTGAACAAGGAGAGACTGAGAAAAATTTGATGGGTGAAAGAAATGGCAAAAATCTTGTGTTCTGGCCCAATGCGCCGCGCACCAACCCAATGCGTCGCGCCCACTCTTCTATGCGCCGCGCCATTTTGCAGGAGGCTTTTGGAGGCCTTCCTGGTGTCCAAATTAGGCGTGTGATAGCTCGTTGGAAAGCTTATTGAGTCTAATTTCCAACCCAATTTTAATTTTTCAATTTTGTGTTCATTTTCTTTGTCAAAAATCAAATCTCCCAAGACTGATCAAAATGAGCAGAATGAGGCTGCCTCAAGGCAGAGTGTTGTTGCAGTCAACTTTTGAAGGCCTTACTCAACTCCAAATTGATCTCATGATAGCTAATTGGAAATATATTTGTGTATAGTTATCATTTGACTCATCAAGAAAGTCATTTGGCCAACCAAGCTAGGAGAAATATTTATTTTCCCAAGGTCACTTCAGAGGTGCATTCAATTCTCCTGAGGCAACGGTATTTTTGACATTTCTATAAAACCATGACGCCTGTGTAAAAATTGAAGGATTTTTTTCTTCCTTGGCCTATTTTGGACAAAAACCTCTCTCATTTTTCCCAAATTTATCTTTTATTGCTCAAAAACATCATTTGAGTGAAACCTATCCCGATGTGTGGAACAAGGGATTTGTCGAAATGAAGAGAAATGAAGGGGATAAGGGGCTTCTAAATTCTTGAGAAAATTTTGGGAAGTAGGGAGGGATGTTAGGAAGCAGGGGAAAGTGGAATTTCAGAGATTGAGTGAGGGGAAGGGGTCCAAAAGGGCAAAACACTAGCCTAGCCTAGAAAATTGCCAAGTTGTAGCAAGAAACTAGGGTTTGTGCAAAAATGAGGAATTTGGGGGATCTAAATGATGGGAAGTGTTTAATAAGGTACATTAAGGATAGGGGAAGGTGTATGAACATCAGGATACAACTTTTGATGATGATTTAACCATCCAAGAGAAATTACCTTCAAACCCCTAGGAGAGGGAAATGAACCTTACCTAGGCACAACTGAAGCATGAACAAGGTGTAAAATGACCCATTGGAACTTGACATGATGATGAAAACCCTCTGAATTATGGTACACTCAGCTGAATGGTGACATGGAACGACATTTGGACAACTTTGACAGGAGTAAGAGCAAACCTTAGACCTAATGCCTAGTGACCAAATTTTGCTTGAAGACTCACTGAAATGACAAAATTTGACCTTGACACCTCAAAATCACTTTGTAAGAGCATGTTTGATCACTGGAGGAAGGCTGCAAAGGCTGACACTAACAGGTTGCATGTGTGATTTCCTTACTGATTTATGGATGCATGGTAGATGAATTTTATTTTCTAGTTATATATTTTCATTGGCATGGAGGATTTCCTAGATTTATAGTGGTTTTAGCCTTGCCTTACCATTTCCTAAATAGCCATGGTGTTGTGGGTTTTTCCACTTGATTTTTTTCTAGTTGGTGCTCACAATTCCTTATGGTTGTGGGTTGGAACAAATGCTCTGGAAGCCCTAGAACAGCTTGGGTTGAGTTACTATTCCTGGAACCTAGGTGGGAACAAACGCTCTAGAGCCCTCAGTGGGTTGAGTTACTTCTCCTGGAGCCTAGGTTGAAACAAATGCTCTGGAGACCTGAAAGGTTGCGGGTTGAGTTACTAGTTCTTGGAGCCCTAGACATCTTGGGTAGAGACCCACATGGTTGGTGTTAGTAATGTCCTACTGTGAGGTGCAATCACTAGTTTAGGGTTGAGGTGGTTCGGACTCTGGAAGCATTGGTTTGGTTTTGTTTGGGTTATTCCATGAGATCTCGTATTCAATATTGGAATATGGCACGGGGTGATTGGTTGAAAGAGAGATTTGGTTCAGCCCAATCTATGGTCATGTGGTATGTGGAAATCCCTAAATTGGTTGGTATTTTCATGTGTTAATAAGAGTTATAATTATATCTTTATTCAGGTATATTTGTAGCGATTATATTGGCAATATTATGGCTGATATGCCATGGTTTACATGTTGGTTATTTTTTTTTATATGTTGAGTATATGATGTGTATCATTTATGGCTCTTGTCATGAATTGTTAGTTTTTGATCAATTGATGAATGTATGGACTAACAAATGTTATTGCAGCAATGTGGAGAGGGCATAGGTCCTTCTTGGTTATTCTCAGATGAATCTCAGACTTTTATGATCATATATGCATTCATGACCTGTAGCTTACTTTTTTTCCATTTGTTTGATGAAATTCCTAGTATGTTTTGGTCAGTATAGGTCAATTTCTGAGTTTATATTGAATGTTTATTTTTGTTTTCATGTTAGATATGATTCTGGAAAGTATCGAACAATTTTGGGCATTGGTCTGGAGGTAGACATGAAACGATGGCACTTATCTAAGGATCGCATGCTCAAAACTGGAGATATTGGGATACAACCGCATGGATGCAGTGTTGTGCATGCGGTTGGAGGCTTCCAACAGCATCGAGGCCTTGTTGTGGGTGTTGTTTTGGCCTAAGGTAGATAAAATGGGTCCAACATAGGGTTTGGACACCTGGGGCGGTTGATGAGCCCTTGAGTGACTCGTAACCCTTGTAGGATGTCAGCGGGTGGTTATTTGTTAGCTACATTCATTAAATGGATCTAGGAGGTCGGGTCATGTCATAATAACTCTTTGTCTCATGTTTACCCTAACAGGCCAGTGAAACTGGGTAAATGTGGGAGGGGTGGTTACAGTTATGGTTGTCAATAATATGTACATTTCAAGCGATATTTTAGTAATATGACTAACAAGAAGGAAAAAAATGGAATCAACATGCTTCGATAACAGAAGTTGAATAAGATAAAAAATCAAAGAGATCTAAGGGTGACAAATATTTCTTCTACTTTCCTGCTTTGACAAGTTCCATTGAAGATGTTGATGACATGTGGATGGTATATAGTGGAGAATCAAGACACATGACCGGAGAGCGTAGGAATATTTCAAGCTTAATGGGAAAGAAGTTTTCTAAAAGGGTTGAATTGGGAGACAACAACAGTTATGAAGCCAAAGGAATTGGGAAGGCATCCATAGAGTTGGAATCTGTTAATAACGTTCATCTTAGCAATTTCCTTTATGTAGCAGGTTTGAAAAATAATATTGTCTTTGTTTCTTATTTAGAAGATAAGGGAGATAGGGTTAATTTTGTGGATGGAAAATTACTTGTTTGGTCAAAGGTCTCTAGTATAGATGATGATAGGGTAATTGGGATTAATGATGGTAGACTGCATAGACTTATGAGTCAGCTAGATCAAGCATTAGCATATGAAAAAATAAATCCAAGTGAGTTATGGTACTGAAGGTATGGACATCTACATTTTCGATCATTTCCTGAATTAAGTGAAATAGTGTCAGGAATTCCTGAACTACAGGTAAAGAATGATGGTGTATGTAAAGGTTGTGCTCTTGGGAAGAACATCAAGAAACCACTTCCAAACAGTGACAACATATCTAAGAAATCTTTAGACTTGTATCATCTTGATGTATGTGTTCTAATGCTCGTAAAATCGTTTGGTGGTCCATTGTACTATGTGACGTTTATTGATGACTTCTCTTGTAAGACATGGATACATCTCTTGAAGATGAAATATGAAGTATTCGACAAGTTCCAGGAATTCAAAGTTGGAGTGGAAAAAATGACAGGTAAGAGGATTATGATATTGAGATCTGAAAATGGATGAGAATACACCTCAAAAGAGCTTGTCGCTTTCTACACGTAGGCGGGGATTAAGAGGGAGCTAATTGTCTCTATTAATCCATAAAAAAATGGTGTAGGTGAACAAAAGAAAAAATCCATTGAAGACTATATCAAGGCCATGATGCGTGATTTGGACTTGTTGTTGTTGTTATGGGGCAAAGCATCATGAACAATTGTGTACATTCAAAATTGAAGTCCTCATAGAGTTCTGGAAGGAATGACTACTTAAGAAGCCTTCTCCAAAATGAAGCCAGAGGTTGGACATATGAGGAACTTTGTTTGTCTTATATATGTTCATGTTCTTAAGGATAAAAGCAACAAGTTGGAACCTTCAGTAAAGAAAGGCATATTTTTTGGATATAGTGAATCTTCAAAAGCCTACAGAATTTACATTCTAGAGCAGCGTCAGATTGATATTAGTTAAGATGTCATCTTTGATGAGAAAGTGGCATATTAGAGGTATAAGGAAGTCTCTGTAGAATCCTTGGATGAAGTAAAGTAGGAGGCCTCAAGGGAGGGACAACCGAGTTCTACATAATGTACCAAAAGGATAGAAGGGCCTCAATATCTACAAGAATCAATCATAGTTCCAAAGATCAATAAGAGACCAGCATGGCTTAGATCCAATTTAGAAGAGGTAGAAGGACATACAACTCTCATGAAAAAACTCACTAATGAAAAACCTTTCACTTGTGAAGAAGCAGCCAGTCAGCAAGTATGGAAGGAAGCAATGAATGAGGAGTACCAATCTATCATGAAGAATCGTGTTTGGGAATTTGTGTCAAGGCCTAAAGGGAAGTCGTTATAACTTCCAAGTGGATATATAATATTAATCATGTTGCAGATGGGAGTGTTGACAAATGCAAGGCATGTTTCATGGCTAAAGGGTTCTCCTAGAAAGAGGGAGAAGACTATAATGATACATTTTCTCCAGTTACAGGGTAAACCTCCATTAGATCCATCATTTTACTTGTTGCTTCTATGGGACGGGAACTACACTAGATGGATGTAAAGATTTCTTTATTCTATGGAGTAGTTGAGGAAGAGGTGTACATAGAGAAACCTTAAGGATTTGAGTTATATGGAAAATATTCTCATGTTTTCAGGTTGAAGAAGGCCTTGTATGGACTCAAACAAGCTCCAAGATCTTGGTATGCTCATATCGATAGTGATTTGACAAGACTAGGATTTATTAAGAGTGAAGCAGATCCAAGCCTTTACTTTAAGGTTGTGAATAATGTCTCTATGATCTTATTATTATATGTTGGTGACTTATTTTTAACAGGTGCCAAGACTCTTATCATCTAGTGCAAGAAATAATTGGCTTTCAAGTTCAATATGAAGGAACTTGGGTTAACGCACTATTACTTGGGATTAGAATTATGGCAGAAGCTTGGAAAATTCTTCCTTGGTCAAGGAAAGTATGTGATAAATATCCTTCATATTTTCAGAATGATGGATTGTGAATCCATGGTGACTAAGCTAAATAAGTTAGGAGGATCTGAATCCAGTTTGGTAGATCCATCTATTTATAGGCAATTTATTGGTATTTTGATGTATTTTTTTAACACCAAGCCGAAGATTTGCTTTGTTGTGAACACTTTCAGCCAGTTTCAGATAGAACCAAGACATGAGCATTAGATTGTAGCAAAGCACATATTGATATATTTGCATGGTATACTGAATTATGGTTTGAAATATGTTGCGACTAGAAATGTACAACTTGAAGGATATACAAACACAAATTGGGCAGAAAGTGTTGAATATGTAGTACCTCTAGAGTGTGCTTCAATTTGGGATCCGCTATGATATCGTGGATGAGTAGGAAGTAGATTTTGATTGCACTCAGCACTGCTAAAGTAGAGTACGTCATATCCAATGAGACTGCTGAAGTAGAGTACGTCATATCCAATGAGGCTTTTACTAAACCAGTATTGCTTCAAAATTTGTTTGCAAGACTATTTGGCCAAGAGTTGGAACTGACAGTGATACACTGTGATAATCAAATTTGTGTGAAGCTCTTAGAGAATCATGTGTTCCATGACAAGTCAAAACATTTTGAAATGAAGTACCACTATATATGTGACATGGTGCAGAGGAGAGTGATTAGTCTTGCATACATCTCCACCGATGAGAAGATAGTTTATTTTCTAATGAAGTCGTTTCTGAGGGACAAGTTTGTGTACTTCAGACACAAGTTGGGGCTCGTGGAGATAACCCCTCTCGTTGAGAGGGAGTTTTCATATGTCTGTAGCATGGATGGAAACTCTCCCTAAGGGGATAATGGATCCAAGAGACCCATAGGGCTCAATAGGTAGTGTTGAGTGAGTGTCTCTTGGAGGAGGACCTTGACCACACACTAAATATGTTGGAGTGAGGTCTTATACCCTATTCACACACCAGGAATGGTCGAGTTATGTCCTTCAACATATGGACCTTGATCACACACCAAAAGGGTGAGGTGAGGTCCTGGACCTTTATCACACACCAGGTAGGGTGGAGTGAGATTTGGTTTAGCATCTAGACCTGATCACCAAACAAGAAGGGGTTGAGTGAGGTCTTGGCCCAGAGTGCTCACCAGGAAGGGTGAGTGAGTGCTTGCTAGTTGAGGGTCTCAGAATTTTTGGCCTAGATGGTGGCCATGGGATTGAGAACTGATCACTCTGAAGGACTAAGTCCTGATATACTAATGACATTGCCATGGGTTTGGTACTGGCCCAAAAATGGTCGCTAGTGGATGTTGATAATAATGAGGATGCTAGTAGCGATGGATAACATTTTTTCCTTAGAGAAATTTGTTCAATATGAGAACAATTATGATAGTGATTATGAATACCTCCCTAGTGAAAAGGGAGCGTTAAATTTTTAACTATGGTTGGTCTTTATAATGTACTTTTGGTCAGTTGATGAAATTGTTTTTATCATTGTAAAACATATTTATAAATGCTTGAGTCAAGAAAAATTTATCTTGAGTCAAAGTCCCATTGCAACTTTTTAAAAATGTAAATTTGAATTTTTGAAATGTAATTTTTGGCTCAAAAAAGTGACAGGTGAGCTTCCCTTAAAGTCAAGTCGGCCCTGGCCAAGAGATACATCTATTCACCCTAGACAGACTTCTATATAAAGGAGGTCAAGAAGGACGAAGAAGGACAAAGAAATAAGGTTTATTTTCTCTCTCTCCCCCCTCTCATCAACTCGCATGTGTGGATAGAAGTCTCTCTCTGTGATTCACTCTATTTATGGAAATTCTATTATAGGGGGCCAAAATTTTCTAGGTTACTGGGCAATTTATGGGGGCCAAAATTCTGGGCTATTGGACAGTTGTTGGGAGGCCAAAACTTCTAGATCATGCATGCAGTATGAAGAGCAGCATCAGTTTGGGTGACTTGACTTGGAGGAGAAGACCAGGTTTACCCATAGGTCTAAGTGTGTCTCTTATTGAATAGGAATAATTTATCTATTCAAAGGTTGTTGAGTTTTGCCCTATAGTGGGTTTTGTAAATCTTGTCTCTCTTTTGTGCATTGTGATCTCTATTGTTCTAATATTTAATTTATGAATTATAATTGTTGAATGACATATTGAAATACGATAACATAAGATCTACATCAAAATTAATTATCAGAATGTCAGAAATATTGTGCTAACCCTAATTACACTAGAAAATCAACAATTGTTGGTGGATGTGAACAAAGGACAACAAGTTTCTCTGCAACTTTGGAAGGTAGAGAACATCATGCAAAATAAATTAGGGGATACTAGGCAGTTTTAGCCTGATGGTGCCAAGTCTGAATGGATTGAGTTTTGATTTGTTTGGAAAGTAAATTGCTCCATCTACATTGTCAGTGAAATATCCAAAGAAGTCCTTCTGAAAGGTCATGTGGCAAGTTGCTCGTGTATCAAGCAACCATGCATCTTTCTAAAAATCAAGTGAGTTATCAAACAAGTCTTCAGGTACTCCAATATTGCAATGCGCCACAATATAATGAGCAGGTTCAAGTGCTTTACCTTTCCCTGGATCTGATGATTTACCTTTCTCTTCATTTATTTCTTGTCTGATTTTATCCCAAGATATATTTCATGTGGAAGAAAAATGTTCATTTTTGTTGCAACATGTACAATGAATATCATGTCTTCCTCCTTGGTAATATTCCTCCCCCCCAACCTTTGTTATTATTCTTTCTATGTTCTCTTCTTCCACATCTTCCTCTAGAAGAATCTTGTGCCTGATTCTTCTCTTTCTGTGCAAGACACAAAACTTCTTCATAAGACTGAGAATTTTTCTTTTGCTTCCAAAAATATTTATCTTTTTGCACACTTATCCACAAGAGAGTCAAAGGTAATCTCTTTAATTTTACCAATAACTTGTAATGATTCAAGGTAGTGAGAATATGTGAGATATAGTTCCTAGACGAAATTTGTGAGAGGAACGTCTATTTTAACATTGGTGGCTTATGCATCATGCATAATAGCTCTGATTTCAAAGGATAGGGCAAGGTGATCATCATATTTCAATTCAAGAATTAGGAGTTTGATCATCAATTAGACTACTTCAAGATCTTAGTGCTAGTCATATAATTCTTTCAGCTTATTTAAAGCACTAAAAGCATTTGAAAATGGTGTAATGTCATGAATCACCTCTTCATTTACTAATGCATCAATCAAGGCATAGGCCCTTCTATTTTTGTTCTCCCATGTGTCTCTGATGTGGTTTTTTCAAGCGGATTTTGAGCTTCTCCTTCACATACCTCTTTCCACAATCATTGAAAATGAGGGAATGCTTTATCTTTCTGGACCATTCATGGTAGTTCTCTTTGCCATTGAGAACTACTCCAAATATTGAGATGAGAGAATGCATCCTTAAGTAGGGTTTTGTAATGTATGCTTCAACTTATATAATACAATGAATAAACATAGTCTCATACAATCTAATTTTCCACAGAAGCTCCTTATGGCTCAATATACCACATCAACATAACACAAAACTTAAAATTTGTCACATACAACTCTATATCAATTAACCAAACATAGCAGAATCCATATAAATCAATTGATATTTCACTCAATGATTGATTTATCATTTGATTGAAAGTCAAAATCGAGAAAAATAAAGTCTTACATTAATGGCAGTAGATTATTTGTTGAGCATTGTGTCGTTAGGCATGCTAGATGATCTATAAAAACTCCTTAACACTTCAATTTTATATTTCATCTTTGCTTTAACATGTGATTGCAAGCCTCGACAAGCAGGAATTTTTTTTTTAACAGGGTCGGTTATCTTGTATTCATTCCAAAAGAGAGGTTAAAAGCATTGATACAAAACTTCATACTGGTTGGAGATAGGTTCTAGTATTAAATCTCCCTGCATACACTTTCTTGTTATTACATAAATAATACTAGATTTGGTTATTCCTGTAGAAATAGTTACATAAACTCTAACAAATTCTTGCAATAATAAACTATACTTGCACTTCATCAAACATTTCTTCAAAAATGACAAATTTCTAGTGCATCATGCTGAAGACATTTAGCTTAGCCTTGATGATCCCAATTGATAGAGCATTCTCATGTTTGTCGATGATTGTCATTGTGATTGTTTGATTCCAAGTTATCATTTGTCTTCCTTTCCTAAACTGAGATGTAGAATTTCAGAGTTCCAATGCGCCCATGGTGATGAAATATATTATCAAAAATCACATAATTTACCAGAGATAGAAAATTAGCAGAAAATGCCTCAGCCTCAATGTATTCCTCTCATAATGTAATGTAATGTACAAATAATGAAAATGATACAAAAATAAATACATGAGGAAATTTGTCTCAAGATAGTGCATCTATCTTGGACAATTTGGTTGAGAAAATATCTCAACCACACACTAATCTAGGAGCCTAACTAGTTGGAGAGAATCTCTCAACCAACTAGACCTAAACTGACTCCTAACTATGAGGAACAAACTCAATCTAGAAAAGTAGGAATAAATCCTAACTTTCATGATTTAATTATTTTAATTAATTTAATTATTTTGGACTTAGAATTGTTTTACTCGCATGAGAGTGAGGCTAACATTCCCCCTCTCAATCATAAGTCCAAAATAAGAACTAGGAACCATCTTCTAAGTTCTCATGCTGAAGTTTTTGATCCTCAAAAACATTGCCCGAAAAAACCGCCAAAGCTAGATGTTGAAAAAAATTCAATCTGAAGAGAACATAAGTCAGCTGCAAGTTTGATTCATATCTGAATTTGGCTTGACAACTCCATCATGTGTCAAGCTATAAAAGGAACCATTTGTCCTTTGCTTGTAATCGGCGTCCTTTGTCCACTGACAAAATGTTGATGATGCCCACTTGCGAATTTGCTTTTCCACTGAAAAAATATTGAGAACGCCCACTAGCAAATTCGCTAATGTAGAAACTGCCCACTGGCTACTTTGATATTGACCGCCCACTGGCTACTAATGATGATTGCCCACTGGCTAATTTTGTTGATGTCACTGCTGCGTTTGTTGATGTTGTAGAAAAATTCTCATTGCTTCTTTGTATATGTTGTTGAAACTTTCAGTCTGACAACCTTCAATTCCATTATTATCATTTTCCCCCCTTTTTCAACTAAAAGGAGATACAATCAACCTTTGAATTCGGAACTCCCCCCCTTCAGGTGTAGGAGAGTTTCACCATCTTCATTGTACTGTAAAATTGATCTTCATGTGAGACTGAATTCTTTGGTAACACATAGACAATTGTTTGACTGTAGATGACCACTTCCAAGGATCAATCCATGCATAATTGATCTTCACTCTGGGTGGTTGATTTCACTTGCAACATTTCTTTGATTAATGATTTTTCTTGCCACAATGGTGACAAGGATGAAGGTTAAAACATTTAGTCTCCATATGGCCATTTCACTTACAATGGTTACACTTATTATGAGCACTGTCTAGAAAGCCTGCACTTACAAACTGCACTAGTTTGGAGTAATATGGAACATATAAATTGTTGTCTTTGTTGTAACCTAGGCCATGTCGATCTTTTTTTAAGGATATTTCTTCCCAAGGTTTGATCACTTTCTTGGAATGATCATATTGTTGTTGTTCTTCACACTTGTTGTGGCTGCTGATATGTTGAGCTGAATTGATTAAATAATTTGTATCACACTGAGCATCAACCATTTCTATTAATGATTCAGTTGTTTCACATGCTCCATCAATTTGTTCACTTAGATATTTAGTACTACTAGCTACATTATGTAGTAATACAATCGGCTTGATGAGATCACTTGTGTCGCAACTTACATCAATTTAGTTGATTAGATCTTATGTGTCACAACCTTCATCAATATGTTGAATAAGGTCACTTGTATCACAACTTTCATTTATTGTTTGGATGAGGTCTTCGGTGTCGCAAATTTCATATACCTTCTCCATACATTGTGCATCAAGTAGATCTTATTTTTCTCTTAATTTTATTTGGAGTGCGCTACTGAGTTTCTCTTCCATTTCAAACACAATTTGAAAGTCTTTCGTTGCTTCTAATGTGTCGGTCATTTGATCAACTAAGTTTTGATTATGCTTCAACTTCCATTCCAGTATTTCAATTGTGTTTTGTAACTCATGATTTCACTCTTTCAACTCTTTAATTTCCATCTCTGCACTTTGAAGACGTTTTCCTCCTTTGCCCATGTTGATCTTTGACATGCTCGCTTGTACGGGCTCGCTTGATTAAGATTTGAACTTTCTTGATTTCTCGCTCACTTGAATAACTCACACTCGCTTGTTTTAGATTTGAATGTTGTTCGAATGGCACATTTTCTTGCTTTAGAGTTGAACTCGCTCGCTTGATGTTGTGAACTTGTTCACTTGCACTTTGCACTTCCTTGAACTCGCTCACTTGGTTGATCAAAAGAAGGGTTTCGAATACTATCGAAAATGCACCCAAGAGAAACACTTATAAATATTTGAATGACTCAGTTAAAAACAATGGACTCGCCTCACTTAATTGACTTAGTTGAAGATAATTGACTCACTTGACCTCCTATCAATTCAAAACTTGTGTGTCAATTCCAACCGAGAATGCACCCTTACAATTCAAATCAATTTGAATGTGATTACAAGCTGACAAAAAATAAATTTATTTACAAGTTACACAATGACCATTGTCGTTTAATGTTGATGTAGACTTTTCCTTGGCATGTTTGAGTTTGCAGCTTCATTAACTTGATTTGTCTTGAGTAAATTTTCTCGTTGATGTAGAATCATTTTTTAATGTGGATGTTAACAACTTGATTTTTTGGTTATGTGTTGCAGCTTCTTGATTTCTTGTAGTTTGCTTGATTACATGAGCTTGAAGAGAATTTATTGTGTGCATGCATTTCCTAAATTTTTTGTGTACTCCATGTGTACCATTTTACAAAGATAGTGGCAAAACTAGACAAAAAACATAAGCAACATCAAGAATCATGTGCCATCATACTCATGGTGTACCTAAGATCCCCTTATTCAATTTCGGGTGGATCTAGGACACTTCAACACCACAAAAAATATGTCTTTATTAAATTTTGAGTACTTCAACCTTTCATCTTTACAACATCGTCCTTGAAACTTCTCAAGCTAAAAGTTTGAGAACTCCTTGGAAGAAAATTGTCTTCAAAATTGGATATTCACTGACTCAATCTCTCTCAAAGTAGAACATTATTTTGGATTACAACAATGACTAACTCTTTTAAAAATATTCCCTTATCACTCCAAATTTACAAAACACTTATCGCTCCAAAATTACAAAAAGAATAATGTGTCATCGGAAAATTGAGAATGGTTTGTGCTTTTGACTCCAAAGTTGTACTGAACTCCAATGAGAAACCCTCTTTATTTGTCATGCTCAATTTTCCTGCTGAGATTTTCTACTACAATGATGTAGAGGAATGGTGAGATAAGGCACCCTTGTCTTAGTCCTTGTGTGGTATGAAATAATTGTCCTAATATTCCATTTACCAAAGGAGCTATTCATGGCTTGTGGATGAATTCCTTGAGGAGATCAATGAAATCACTAGCAAAACCAAATTTTTCTAAGACAACAAAAAGAAATGAGGGTCTAACCCTAACAAAGGCATTTTTCATGTTAACCTTAATAATGAATCCATGCTCTTCTTGGGATAGGCTAGAATGGGTGGCTTCCTATACTAACAAAACGTTATCCATAATCTGTGTTTTTGGATGAATCCAACTTGGTTTTCAGAGATCAGCTGAGGGAGTATGATTTTGAGATGACTTTCAAGGATTATGTAAGAGGAATTACATAATGGGATAGGTTGAAATCAGTTAAAGGAAGTGTCCCAAGTATCTTTAGGAATCAAAGCAAGGAAATTTGAATTGGTGTTACCTCTTATTTTGCACTTGGTATGTACCCATTGAATCATCTTGTGTATATATCTTTTTATGAGATCCCAATATGTGTGGTAGAATGCTATGGCGAACCCATTTGGTGATCAGGAGCTCAAGTCCAAGCCATGGAAAAAAAACTCAAAATTGAAAATGTTTAAAATTGGTTGAAACCAAGATGGTTTCATAGGTCTCGTCTTCATGATTCTGGCACCGTAAACGGTTCGAAAAATGGACACCGTATGAAGAAGTTATTGCACTTTTAGTGGAGTGGGTCCGGCGGAGCACGAAGGGGCCAGCCCTCCTCCCATGGAACCTCATCATATGACCAGTGTGGGAGCATAATGATTAAGAGCGCTTACGGAGCCTAATATCAAGTTTAATATTTAATTAAGCTTCATTTTAGTGGAGTTTAATATGGCGGAGATTCTGGAGGCGCTCCCAAATTTAGGTGGACTTCCACTTTTAGTGGAGTTAACTGGCAGTTGCCCCACATTTAGTGGAGGAAATTGGGGCAAAGTTGTTTTGGTCATAACTTTCTCATTAATCAACCTTTTGGAACGAAATTTTTTTTTATTTCATATGTTCTCAGCATTTTGGACTGAATGGCGCAGGTTTCAGAGCCATTGGAGCTCATTTTTAGCCTGTTTAGCTTCAAAGAAGCTTTTTGAGCCACTAGGGCCATTTTGGGTTTTGAGTTTGGTTGAGCTGTGGTTAACCTTTTTTGGTGAACCAAAAGTCATTTTCGACTATTTCCTTCATTCCAGAGCCATTGGAACAGGTATTAGCTCTGTTTGAAGACTTTCAAAGGCCGAAAACCTTTAGGAGAGTTTTCAGGGCCACCATGGCCATTTTGGGGTTTGAGCTGTTTTGAGTTGTGGTTATCAGTTTGAGGTGAAACAAAGCTCTATTTCAGATAATTTCAACCTTATGAAGCTATTGGAAGTGGTTTAAAACGAATTTGAGACTTATACAGCCCGAAAAGTTGCAGAGAGGTTCAAAGCACCAGCAGGACATTGATGAAGAAATCACTGTTTATGGTAATCTTTCACTGTTTAGCGAATTTGAAAAGGCATTATTAGCTTTTTCCTGCCTTCTGAATCAGTTTATATATTCAGATTTGTCTATTGAGACACTTATAATCTTGTATTGCATTTGAGAGCTTTTAATACAAGAGGACAAGCCCATTTTGGGAGGCTTGATCCAGGAGATGTAGCCCAAGAGTTGGGGTGAACTCCTATATTATATTGCTATTGTGTTTTGATATTATATTGCTGAATATTGTTACTGATACCCATGTTAAGTTTCAGCAAAAACAATTACACTTAAAATACATAAACAGTGAAAAGACATACACCATTTGCAAGCTAAATTTCCGCATAACGTCAAGTTTAAAGCAAGATCATTTTAATTAAATCTGAGTGTTTACTTCTATTATTTCTTTAGGAAGAGTCTGTAAGAGGGCCAGGTAGCCTCTGGATTCATCCTTTCTTTGAAAGGTGAAATATCCGGTAAATGCCCCTACAGTCTATCTCTGTATTAGAAATATGAAGTTCTCACATTTTCAGATTTAAACTTAGAGTATTTTTGCACTCATTTACATAATTGAAAATGGACACCTTGCACCCTTTTCAAGTACCTTCCATTTTCAGATCATCTGGCCCCAATGCTTTATCTGGGTGTAGACTCCATATTAAATTTTGCAATTCACCTTCATCCACCGGTTTTGTTAGTGTTGCATTAGCCTCCTTTGTTACCACTTTTTGGAGTTGTTATGAGGAATTATTCAAAACTATTCAGCTCTAAATTTGTTCTCAGTAACCTTTTGTAATGTTGTTCAGCTTCCATCTTTCTTGCTTCTTGCCCTTAAATGGAGATATTTCCTTCTCTAACTAGCACATCCACTCGACTTTTTATCCTTCTTGCTTTGGTTGGATTGTGGAAATAATTTGTGTTCTTGTCATAAGCTTGTATCCAAAGAATTATGGACTTAATCCTTCAGCTCTCTTCTTCTTTATTGTTTCTTTGATATAGCTTCCAATGTATGTACTTTTCTTTGGTTTTCAGCTCTATTGTTTCTTCTTCATTTTCCATTATTTTCTGTATAATTTCCATCTCTTTTTGTAGCTCAATTTTCTCCTGCACTGGCTCCTTGTAGCTCGATCTTGCCTAACCTTTAAGTGCTACTCTAACAAGCTTTAACTTGGTTTCCCATACATAACTATGTGACCCATTGATTCTATTCTTCCATGCAGCCTGCACTAGTTACTTGCCCTCTTCTATGATGTACCAATGAGGATTGTAGTGAAAAGGAAGTAGTCCCAAATTAATGCTTTCACCTATATACACATGTAATGGGCTTATGGTATGATGCTGAAATTGAGATGATTTTTGATGAAGCAGTTTCAGCGCCTGCAATAAAAATTGCATGCATTAAAAATCATTCCAACCTTTCTTTTCTATTGCCTCGGCATGTCCTTTTGTTGTTCTAGGTGAATTTTCCATTCTTTGGTATAATGTACATTAGATTGTGTTGTTTGATTATGGGCTCAAGCTTGTCCCTGCTTGGATTTAGAAGATAGGAACCAATTTTCTTTTCTCTGACATTCATGACTTAATATCACCACCTAATATAACATTTTGGTTATCTTTTGTGGCTAGATTATTTGCTAATGAGTACCAGCATTGATCTCTATCTCTAAAATGTGAAAGGGCGTAAATGTTGTATACTATAAACCTTTCCTAGTATATTTATTTTGAAAATCGATGTTGATCTGATGTTGATCTTTATAAACACCTTGTAGATCCATGATTGTCTAGTTTCAGATAGAACACACACCTTCAAATGATCCTCTTGCACTGATTGTTGCTTATTTGAAGTTCTTTGTTCTTTTGACTACTGATGCCATTTCTTCCTCGCTTAGCTTGGTCTCCTGTAGTAGAAATATTGTCAGGATTTATGATTTGATAAGGTTTTTTATTACATTTATTTTGGAAGTGTGCCCAAGGCCTCTATAATTCCAGGAGATCAAATTCATTATTTTCCTTGCAGGGGGGTTGCAAAGCTCTTACCTCTCCTTGTTTGGATCTATATTTCCTTCATTGATACTCCTCTATCTAAATATGTATTCGTCGGTTGTTAAACTCCCAATGCAATACCTTTTTGCATTGCTTCATCATGCATCTCCTTGTTTTACTTCCTTCTATATCTATTTTGATTCATTTTTGGACCTGTCAAGACTTCTTTGGCCTTGGTTCTAGTTAATATTCTTGCAAAGGTGTTGTAGTGGGGTTCAAAGAAGTATGGGGGGATTCATTTGGGTAATGGTATTGCTAATAGGTAATAAATTAAATGATTGGATAATAAAGGAAGGGAAGTGATAATAAGTTGATCCATATAAACAGCTTAAAGAGAGGTGAGGATCACATCACATTGGTCTATGAGGATTTCCCCCTCTTTGTACTCTATGGGATAGCATGGAGATCATCTTGATCTAGATCAGAGAGAATATTGGTTATGGATTCAAAAGAGTTACTGAAGGTGGGTTGTGAGGTCCCAATTTGAATCGATGATTTATAATTGGGAGGAAGGGGATTATATGAGGAGGGCACGACATGAGGATACTCAGCATGCTTATAGGTTTTGTTGGAATTTCTAGATTTTTTTTGTTTTACAGTTTCACATTGTGCTTATTGGGCATCTTGTGGTTCCTCTACCAATCACTTTGGACATTTGTTTGCAAAGTGTTTTTA
Organism: Pinus albicaulis; assembly: GCA_034641835.2. NCBI lineage: Eukaryota > Viridiplantae > Streptophyta > Pinopsida > Pinales > Pinaceae > Pinus > Pinus albicaulis. The sequence continues at coordinate 484,757,661 of CM076573.1, forward strand.
TTCATGACATACCTTACATTTGAATGGAAGTTGTTTGTAATCAATTTGTCGGATGTACACCTAGTTTTCTACCTTGATCTTCACTGCCTCTCACAACCCTTTGCCCAGATCAAATTCTACACAGATTTTTGCGCATGCATGCATATTTTCCTTTGGTTCACTTATGTCTATGTATTTATTGATTGCATTGTCGATATCTCTTACCAAATCATTTCCCCATCAATGATAAGGGAGGTGGGGGAGGCGAACCCAAACCAAAAATGCGCTAGGTATGACAAGTTATGGATCGAAATCTGGTGTCCATCGATTTAAGTATAGACCTATTGAGTCCATAAAGCATGGTACATTCCTAGCGATTAAATCCCAAGCTTCCTTGGACTCAAAGTAGAAGGTAAAATAACCAAAGTAGAAGATAAAATAACCTCTGCCACATAAGCAAATTGAGATTTTTCCTTGAGTAATCAGAGCCCAATTATGCTCAATCCATTTCTGATTTTTTTTGTGAGGTCTAGAGACCCGTGAATTGTCCAACCGGTACTCGCTCAGCAAGGGAGAGGGTTACTTTGCGAGCAATTGTGGGATGGCAAATCTATTTTCGGGATTGAATCTGATTTCTTAACGAATTTGGAAACTAAATGCGACTCCCAAGGTGGTAAAAGTGAGCTGATGAGGTTCATAAAGGCACGGGTTTTTGGATTGGGTGGTTGCAGAGGAGGACGGGATCGACCCCACCCACCCCCACATGAAGCAGTTTCCGTAGGGGTCATCAAATTGATCTAGATCAATAAATGAAGAGCGGGTCAATGCTTACAGAGGAAGCTCTAGAGTGCAAGGTTGTTGCCACAATTTTTTCCCAAAAGGATTTTTAATGATATTGTAATATAAGTATTAGTATTTTTTGTTGTCGGGGCGTTGTTATTCATATGTTGTAGTCGAAGAGATATCAATCTAAGTTTGCTTTCTAAAAGCCTCAACGGTCACTATAAAAGTCCAAAGACTTGATCTTACTACCCGTGATCAAGGCTTCTCATTGAAAAATATACTAATAACCGCAATGAAATTTACTTGTCAGATAATTAGGGTTGGATTTGGCCACTCGATGGATTCAGATGCACAAATATTTGGCCTTCAAGAAGAACCTGAAATGAAATTTATATTTCCATTCTCCTATTTAGACATATGCAACAAAAGGGATAGAACCTTCGACGATGTCCCAAAACATAGTAATCATAATGTTGTCATGCAGAGAATTTTAAATGCAGTAAGGCAGGTTAATGCTCATGGACTGCAAAATGTTGGATTTGATAAGGCGGTTATTACGGGCTCTCAAAACTAGGGAGACTGTCACAAATCCTCGCCTTTCTATTCATTTCATTAGTGTTCCAAAAAAATACGTATGAAAGGAAAAATATTTTGATACGTTTAACGTTCGATACCACAACACCATATGACAAGAATGACTAGACGTAGCATTACATGCATTATTTGGACAAGAAATAAATAGAAAAATAGGTAAATATGAAGAATATGAGAAGCAATAGGTATGCGGACTTGTGCTCTCATACCATGAACCAGGTATTGGGAACTCCAGGAATTGATAAATTTCTTATTATGAAGAGTCATTAATTTATACATTAGAGAGGGAGACTTTTGGAATTCATATTCCAATGTCTTTTCATCTTCTCATTTTCATATTTACAATATTGTCCCAATGCCTAAGGATTATGTATCACAATATATTATTTTATTTAGTTTACAAATTAGAAATTTCTTCTAAAACTTCCTAGGATTTAGTTTAGATAGGCGCAAAAATTGATCTAGTTTTATATTTTTATAGTACCTTTTCTTCCTTTTAATAATGGATTTAAACATAATTATCTTATTAAGTTTTAAAATTCATTAAAAGCATCCCTAATGGCTTTCCATCAATGTTGCATTCATTGTCATGCCAAGCATCGGTTGTTCTATCATTGTGCCACCTTGATAGAGAACTTGTTAATGGAAGTAGAAAGGGTTGTAGTAAAATTATGATAGAGGTCTTCATTTCTATACTTACAAGTTAGGAGGTTTAACTCCCTTTTTAAATCCTTTAAGAATAAATCAACTTTACTTTGTCAAAAATCAAGTGTCTTTGATTATAAATGTTCTGTCATGGGGCTTTTGTGCATAAAAAGTTTAGATTTAGGCTTAAAGTTCTACGATCGAAGCTCATGGTCATTTAAGATGTCAAACTTTACTAATTTTTTGGAAAAAGGGATACCAAATATCACAAAATATATGACATTATTGTCGAACCCATGAATCAAAGTCTTATGGTTGGAGTTTTTCCACTTCATTACACCATTTTAAGTTACTAGGGCTTGAGAACTACAAAGCTTGACTAGCTCAAAGAACAAATTCCCAATTAGGTCTTCAAAGTTTCTTCTGTACATGCTAGCTAAAACAAGGTCCTTATCAAGCCATAAAGGATTAGGGTTGGAATAATTACTTATAACAACAACTTGGTTAGTTGCAGTTCTAGTAATAAATTCTCCTAGAAAGAGGATATTATCGTCATTCCTCAAAATATAAATGTCTCGTTTTAGAGTATTATAGGGATATTTTTTCATCTAGATTGTCTTTCTTATACAATGTAGAATTTATAAGTGTAAAATAACAAATTGATGTATAAATTTATTAGCATTAATGTTTGAGGAATCTATCTAAATGTATTGACGGAGAGGGTCTATCTTGTGAAATTGGGTGTGAGGAGAAACATCTTATGTAATAGGATTTATAGTACCATCCTAGCCACAAGATTAATCCTTTTATCTGAGGGACCTTATACTCATCATGCTCTCATGTTTCAACTAGAAAAATGATATCAATTTCACTCAATATCCAACTTAACATAGAACATTTATGCCATGCAAATCCTTCACATTTCCAAAAAGGAATCTGGAATGTCCCAAATTCCTTTTTATTCTTATCATTTTGTTGTCTATCCCTAATAATAGTGTTTCTATTTCTAATTATAGCTTATTTTCGTTCCTTATAGGTTTCATTTACCTTAGTCTATTGGAATGAGGCCTTCATTTATAAATATTTATGACACTTTTAAGCTTGGAGATTTACTTAATATGACATATTTAAGGTCATTACAACTTACCCTAACACAAATCGACCTATATTTATGTTTGATTATTTTTTCCTAAGCTCTTTTCTTCTTTGAGATAAGTTATTTCAATTTTGATTTTTTTTTTAATTCTTCTTTTACTATTGCTAATGTGTCCTCATCTTATTTATATTTTATATCAACAATTATGAGATTCAAGGCTCTTTTGTCATGTTGTGATCCAACTCAATTATCGTATTCATTTCCTCTTTGATGGATTTGATATGTAATTTATTTTCCATGCTACTTAGTGCCAAATTTTTATTTAATTTTTCTTCGAACTCTTTAATCTTGTCTCTCAGGTTGAAATTTTCTTCAACCTCTCCTTCTTGGGTTGCTTATTTCTCTTTTTTTGTTTCTTTTAATCTAGCGTCATTTTTTTGTAGCTAAGTCTTGAACTTAATACTCTATTCTCGATCTTGTCTTTTAATAATTTAAATTTGTTATCAAGCATTGTGTTTGTGTCTAACTCTATTTTATGTTCTACTTCTTTTTCTAATGATTACATCCAATCATAAAGGCTATTCTAGAATGACATTCTTAGACCTCCCTTTGGAAAGTCAAGGTTTTGGCATATCTGATGAAGTGTTGATAGTTGAAAGTAAAGAAAATAAATAAGAAGAGGATATTATGCACCTGATTTATAAAAAAATAGAGTATAACCCTTGCCTTATTCATAATCAAAGATATAAAAACAATATAACCATTATCTTCATGTTGTGCTATTCAACAACCCCCATTATTTTAGGATAGTTGCCTTAGGAAAATAATGGGGACCCTTTTAAAAAATTTAGACTAAGAATGAATAAAAACCTTAAGTGATTAATTCAGATAGAAATATGACTAAAATGGGTTAAAGCAATAGATTTTTGTTTAAAGGACACTAAAGTGGAGAAAACAAAACAAACATGCAAGTAAATCGCATGGACGGCATATGACTTTTAACATGCCACTCTAAATGATTTGCGATGGGAAAACAATAGAGGACTTTAATAAAGGAAAAAGGTTTTTATCCGAAAGATATTCCATGAAAATCAAATCACGGGACCCACCACTTCCATGTAATCAATCGCATATCGCATTTTTGCCTCATGCCAACATTCGATTTTCCATTCATATTTCCCCGATGCAATGTATTCCATTGCATCGGACTCTCGCTAAATGACCACTTCTGCCCACTATCCAATTTCTCCGAAATTGGAATTGTGATATCGCAATCAGCAAAAGGTGGCTAATCGACATTCTAAGAAGTTCATACACGAATAGATCTATGATGCGAAAAGATCACATTTAAATGCTTAAATGATTACACGGGCACATGAACCCATGCTTTCCATTAATGTCATAACTTAAACGGTTTAATAGCTCAAGCCTCCAAAAATGATTTGACCGCAAGAATATTAAATCTTTAGATTATCCGCATGCCAAGTTTTCTTCACCCATTATTTCCATTATTACAGTACTTTCTTATTGTAACCGTGATTGCTCCTTTTTACTTATTGTTCTTGATTTTTCGTAGGCAAGTCCAAACAAGCAGAGCACCTCATAAATGTCTAAGGTTGCAAAGAAGTCCAAAAAACACATGGCCCCCACTAATCCTACATCTTTTGCTATTTAAGTAACAAAGATGCCCCCTTTATTTTACAGATACGACATGCACATCAAAGAGTGGTTCTTCCTCTTGGGAATCAATGTACAGATTATTTGAAGACGAGAAACCCCACAGGGTTGAGAGATAGGTTACTGCAGACGCTTATGATTCTTCAGAAACTACTATAGCAGAGGTCGCCAACTAATTTCTACACCGAATTGCTACACGCCCCAAGATTTTACCATGTACAGAGATGGTAAAATGGATCATCAAAAATCTCAACATTGGAGATAGAACTTTCCTGATGAGCAAAGGTGCAATGATAGGATATTTCATAGCTGAATATTTGAATAAAATGTACCACATTCCAGATCCGAAGAAGGTATATGATAAAGAGTTTCTAGCACAATTCGCCAAGGAGAATGAACTAAATTCGGACCCCATAAACAAATGGAGGAGCAATCCTAACAAGCATAAACATGATGATAAGGGTATGGATTCCACTAATTCTGTTGTCGGTCCCTATTGTTATATTTATGAAATGATGCCTAGACTCTTCAATAAACCCAATACCACTAAATTCTTAGTTGAATGGGTTTCCCTTATGGATGTGGTTACGGATTCTTATATCATGGATTGGGGAACCATTTTGTCAAATAATATTTCCACCCAGATTCTTGAATATAGAAAGAATCATTCCATATCATCTAAAATATTTCCCTCGTTTTACATGAGTGCCTACATTATGGATGTTGTAGGATTTACCTCAGATTTTCCAACCATGGGTTGGAAATGGACTACCCAAGACCCTACTCCCATTCATGTCTATCATATTATTCTATGGGAATAAAAATGTGAAACTCATTCCTACAAGAAATATCATGTAGTTATGCTCCCTTTATTTCAAGTTGTGTTTGATGAAAAGGCCCCTAGATTATCCAAAGAAGCTCAAGCAAACTTCAGCTCCATTGGAAAATGGTTTGGTGAATAATTTGTTGGACATTGGGTTCAACGCTACCCATGTGTTTCGCAACATGGACTAACTGTCTCTCGTGGATCCTAACTCTAGCGATTGTAGCAGAGACTAATGCCTGTGGGTTTTGGTCTAACGGCAATCATGATTCTAACAAGTGGTATCAAAGCAACAAGTCTCGAGTTCGAAACTCACACGGCTTGCGTTGGGCAGGAGATTATTGGACATTGGGTTCAACGCTCCCCATGTGTTTTGCGACATGGACTAACCGTCTCTCGTGGATCCTAACTCTGGGGATTATAGCGGAGAATAATGCCTGTGGGTTTTGGTCTAACGGCAATCGGGATTCCAACATAATTGTTTACCTATGTTAGAGCTTTCGGGAGTCTAGCCCGGCAACATGTCCTACCATTTTATGTTCCAGATAAACTTCTCGAAAGAGAAATCACTTATCAGACTGTCGGTAATGGATTGACTAAGATTTTGAAAGAGGCAAAGAAGGCCTCGTGGCCCTCTTTTCCTATTCATTGTGGTGTCTATGCATTAGACAATTACAAGCATGCAGGGTTAGAAGTCAATCAAATCCAATGCTTGAAATTGTTTACAATTTTAAACAAGCAATATGACCCAAACCAAGTTGCCTTTGATTTCACAACTCAAGTGAAAATCAAACCATTTTTGCATGAGGATGATGATTTTGATGACTTTTTTGAGTCAGTTGATACTTATTCTACAGTAAAGAAATTCGCAGCATTACGCTTCAATCTGTAGCAGCTTTCAAAGTTCAATAATTATAGAAATAAAATATTAGAATGGATTACCTTAAATCTACTGGAGGTATCCCAACATATCTCGCAGAGGGAACAGCAATAGAAAGAGCAAGAAAAGGAGAAACCACCTAATAATACTGATGTCCTTAGAAAAACAGAAGAACATAAGTCTATTGATGTTCAAGCCAAAGATCAGTAGTTTCCAAGTGACTTAAATGATGTCTAGAAGGATTTTAATCAACAACTTCAAGGAGACCAAGAAGAAATGATCACTGACCATAAAAAAAAAATGAAAAAACCTCATGGTAAAAGTCAGAACCCATTTACTGATGGGTCAACTGGAAAATCAGTTAACACATAGCCAGTAGAATTTATCCCGGCCTACCTTACATCAAAAATTGTGTTGAAAATTGAAGAAATGCCTTCTTTAGATATATTTTATAGTCCTAAACATAAAATTGTCATGAGCAGGTAGAGAAAAAGGAGGAGAATAGAATAGTCGCAAATCATTGTTCCCAGAGATGTCCCTATGGAAGTAGTTTGGAAATATTCACAAGTAGATTTGTCTCAGGATCTAACACGTTTGACTCATTTTGCAGGAGCATATGCATCCACCAACATAGACAAAGCTACTGAAGTTCAGTAATTAATCAAAGAAAAGGATGGAAGGGCATTTTAATTGGAATAGGAATTTCTAGCAGAGAAGCAGAGTGTTAACCAGCAATTACAAGCACAAGTATCACAGCTACAACAGAGCCTAGATCGATTAAAGTTGCAGCACCAATAGGAAATTGGTGCAAAAGATACTCATATACATCAACTGCAATTCATTATTGAGCAGTTCAAAGACAATCCTAAAGTTGATGTATTCAAGAAGGAAGCTTTGGAACTAAATACCATGTTGGCCCAACAACAAGTTTCTTTTTGCCACAAATTATCTAGTATTATTGAAATATGTGAGAACAGAAATTCACTGATGAATGGAGTAGTTGACCAGAGGATCAATTTTGATGAAATTGATGACAAAGTATCCCAATATGTCACCTGGAAAGATACTATTGAAGTACGAAAGACCAATCTTCCCAGGATTGAAGATCCCAAAAAAGAAATATTATTTACAGTTGGCACATACAGTTAAAACAAGTTGAAAGGGAAATTTGTAGAGCCAGAGATGCTGCTAACAACATTTTTGAAACATTTAGCCAGAATCTCATTGTTGCTAATCTAATTGATATATTCCCTCCTGGCTATCTAGCTATTGTAAAATATTTAATAAGAAAGTGGTAGGAAATGTCCAAGGTAAAAGAAGAAAGCATCAAAAAATAGGAGAAGCTAGACTGGGAAAAGTATTGGAAGTACTTAGTCAAGCCACATAGCCAATGGCTAATGTTGCACTGTCTAACAGACATTTCCTCTTACATGATGCCTCCACTATCAGATTCGATCTATACAGGACAGTTGTGCATCAAGCCAAGCCAACCTCCTGAGGTTCATCCTATGATCAACATCCTTCAATTGAAGGAGCGAATGGAAAAAGAGATAATGTTGCAATCCTGAAGCGAGTCATCCCATAAAATTTTGTTTATGTTTTTATTTCACTTAATTTAAGGAGAGTTGTTTAAACCTCCTCATCTCTTTATGTAATTGTTATTTTTTTACTCTTTATTTTATTATGTAAACCCCTTCATGTCTTTGAAGAAGGGGTCCTGAAATTTTGAAAAGAAGACTTTACAGAAGTTGCACTTTTGCACTCTTAAAGTTTTTCTTAATAGAAAAGGTTGGACCAAAGATTGTTTTTCAAATGAGAAGAGTTAGCATGTGTATGATACTTTTATCTTTATGTTGATATTTTGTTTCAAATGAGAAATAGTTGATTTTCCATATGATGTTTTGTTTTATGTATCTTTTAAAACACAATCTAGAATTAATTCACTTATGAACATGTTTGATTGCCATTTTTTTTATACATATTCAATACATGCAATAAATAGATGTGATATATGCTTATTCAATTGATTTGATTAACTATTTAATCAAATCAATTATCTTGAATTGTTCTACATCTCTCTATGTGTTTGTTAAATCTTTATTTGCATTCACTGAAAAATCATCTCTTTAAATTGTATATAACATAAATATAATTTGTCCCGGGATATATATATATATATATATATATATATATTCTTTAAGCTTGTTATCATCCCCATTTATCAAGTCACAGTCAGTAAAAATACCACCCATCCACCAAATTATATTTCATTGGGAAACTGGTCCCATGAAACCAGTCGGAGCCACTATCACAAACGGATTGTTGAAAAGTCAACAAGAAATGTGTGTCTAGTTTATTTTTCCCTTAATTAAATTGGACAATAAATTGTAATATTATCTCATAATCACTTGTAATAGTTAACTGAGTGTGATAGACTCAGTTAGCTCATGAAATTCGAGTTAAGGGTGGTTGGTGAGGAATGTAGAGTGTTTCTATTTGTTTTAGAGTCCAAGTTGCAATTAGTGTATTAGTTTAATGCATGAGAAATCAGTTAACTCAATTAAGTGAGTTAAAGTCAGTCTAACTAGTTGTAACTGATTTTTGTTTTAATGAGAGGTCAAGTGAATTAAATCAGATTTAATTCACGTGCATTGATCTGTCAAGTGACTAATGATTTACTATTAATAGTTACATGCATGTCAGTTCTGATGAAGACCCATTTGAGACAGAGGTTAAAGGGATGGTATCTATCAGTTGTATTATTAGTAAATTGACGGCGCACAATTAGACAACCATAGGATTTCCCATAATGTATTGTGCAGTTTTGGAAGGTTGGATTTCCTAATTAATAGGGATCAATTGTTCTTAGAATTGCGCAAGGAAGGAAGGCTCAGCAAAGGCAGGAAATTTGATATGTGTTGGTCGATTTTGTCTGGATCAGTGTGAAACAGTTGGTAGAGTGCAGCAGACTCTTGTGAGAAGAGTGCATTGTATTGTTTCATGATTCCTTGGTTGATTATACAATAAAGAGAGAGGGGTTTTGAGCAGCAAGCTTCCCCTAGGAAAAATGTATGTGTTGTGCGATTGATTTGCTTCTTTCTCTTACTTGGTGTGATTGTGCGATCGTGTTTATTTTTCGCAAATATTGTAGAAGGATTCAGTATCTTGTTTTAGTATATTACATGATCAAATAGAATCCATTGGTGTAATTTCTACATGGTATCAGAGTTGTGTTATATATTTTATGCATGGTATTAGAGTGCCAGAAATCACTATAGTGGAGAAGAAATTGATTTTGTGTTGAACAACATTCGATTTTGAAAAAATATACTTTGGTGCGACAGGCGGATCAAGATGGCTTTCAATGTATTAAGATTGGAATATGCACTCAAGGGAAATTTTAATTATATTTCATGGAAAGATAGAATGGAGTCAGTTCTGGAGGACAACGAGTTGAAAGAATTTATCGAAACTGATATTCCAAGACTCGTAGCAGCAGACGTCGCTCTTCTTGATGCTTGGCAAAAGAAAGTTGCAAAGGCGAGGAGGATCTTATTAGAGGGAGTTTGAGATCACATTGTCTCGAGTATCCATGGCAAGGCGACTCCATATGAAATGTGGAAGGCCTTGACAGATATGTTTCAAAACAAAAGTGACCACAAAAAATTGGCACCAAAGGACAAGCTCAGGAAAATCAAAATGGAGAAAGGTGACACTCTTCTGAAATACTTGACCAAGTTCATCCAATTTCGAGATGAGCTTGGAAGTGTCGAGATTACTATAGCGGATGATGACTTGGTGAGCCTAGCACTTCTAGGCCTTCCCAAGAGTTGGCATAGTTATCAGGACTTTGTCAATGGGAGGGAGAAGCTACCAGATTGGGAGCGACTTTGGTCGGATTTGGTACAAGAAGAATTCAGGCGGAATACCAGGAATGGATACTCATCCAAGACAAATGATGAGAAAAATTGTGCCTTTGCTAGTAATGCAAAGAAGGGGAAGGGAAATAAATCCTATTCCAAATCTGAGACCGGCAAAGAAGGCAAGAAGCGTGACATGTCCACAGTGAAATGTTTTCACTATCACGAGCATGGACATTATGCCACTAATTGTCCACAGAAGAAGAACAACAACAAGAAGGCTTCAGGATCTACAGCAGGTGATGTTTTGGCTTCACAGTTTGAGTTAGACTTCTCCCTCATCTCATGCATGGTGTCTAGTGTGATGGGATTGGTGTGGTTTTTGGATAGTGGTGCATATTTCCACATGACGGGAGAAAAAGAACTTTTTAGTAGGTTGGAGGAGAAGAATCTTCAGATGCACATTGAGATGGGTGATGACGGGAGGTATAGCGCTACCGAGATTTGTACAGTTACTTTCCAGGGACAGTCAGGTAAGCCTTTTTTATTAAAATATTTCATGCTTCAGTTGCTATGTTGGAGGATAGAGGATATGATGTGGTTTTCAGGGAAGGGAAATCATTCCTTCGTCACAAAGCCACAGGATAGGTTAAGAATATTGGGGTTCATGTGAATAACCTCTAAAAACTTGATGTAGATAGTTGCACAGCATTGATGAGTAAAGTAGACAGAGTAGTGATCAGGGACGAGGGTGATTTATGGCACAGGAGATTGGGCCATCTACACCATAGTGCTTTGAAGGTCATGCATCAGATTTCTTCGGGGCTTCCAAAGGGTACACTTGTGCAGATAGACACATGCAAGGGATGTACCATGGGGAAGTATACAAAGTCCAATTTTCACGACAAGGAGAACTGAGCTGTGGAAATCCTTGAGAGATTTCACTCAGATGTGTGTGGACCATTCTCTACAGCTTCTACAGCAAATCACGGGTATTACGTGATTTTTGTTGATGATTTTTCTAGAAAGTGTTGGATCTATTTCATGCAGAAGAAAGATTAGACGTTCTCAAAATTTTGTGAGTTCAAAACACTGGCTGAGAAAGATACAGGGAAGTAGGTGAAGGTTCTAAGGAGTGACAATGGTGGTGAGTACATCTCCAATGAATTCAAGAACTTATGTGCCAGAGAAGGAATTCGGAGAGAGTTGATTGCGCCTCATAACCCACAACTGAATGGGGTTACAGAAAAAAAGAACAGAACAATTGTGGGTTCAGCACGAGCTATGTTACATGATCAGGGCCTCTCGTTGCATCTGTGGGCAGAGGCATGCAACATAGCAGTATTTGTGCAGAACCGTAGTCCTCATCGGATACTTGGCATGAGTACACCAAAGGAGGCTTTTTCTGGTAAGAAACCTGATGTTTATATTTTAAAATTTTTGGCTCATCTGTCTATTGCCATGTGACCAAAGATTACAAAAAGAAGCTAGAACTAATAGTAGATATTGGGATATTTGTGGGGAACACTGATACTCCCCACAACTATCGGGTGCATTTTCCGAACAGCAGGATGATAGTTTTCAGACGGGATGTAAAATTTGATGAGGAGAAAGCCATGCGATTATCCCTTGAGATGGAGCTTGATTTTCATGCAGATGAGGAACTGTTGGTTCCAAAGGATGAACCTCAAGATTTGTAGCAACCGCATCAGAAAGATCATGGAGTGGCAAAAACCACTCATGCGGATCCATCCACCAGACATGGTAGGAGGCGCACCATAGAGGCTGACAGATCGAGACTTGATGTCGCAGAACATGTAGGATCACCTACATCATAGCACAGACAGAGACAGTCACCAGACAGGTATATTGGATACATGACTCTTATGAGCAAGAGTATTGTGACAGAACCATCCTCTTTTGAGGAAGCAGTGCAGCAACCAACTTGGGTTGACACCATGGTTGAGGAGTATGACTCCATCGCCAGGAACAATGCATGGGATGTTGTCCCAAGACCAGTCAGGAACTTAGTGGTTGGATCTAGATGGATCTATAAGGTGAAGCAGGCAACAGATGGGAGTGTGGAGAATTAAAAGGCTAGATTTGTAGCCCGAGGATTCCCACAAATTGAGGGGATTGACTATGAGGATAATTTTGCACTAGTTGCATGGTACTCATTGATTAGATCTATCCTTGCACTCTCAGCGCAGATGGGTTGGAAAATACATCAAATGGATGTGAAGACTGCAATTCTCAATGGAGTTATTGAGGAAGAAGTGTGCATTAAGAAGCCATAAGGTTTTGAGACCTTTGACAGGGATTTGCATGTGTGAAGACTTAAGAGATCACTGTATGGGTTGAAGCAAGCACCTCATGCTTGGTACACCAGGATTGACAGCTATTTCACCAGGTTGGGCTTCACAAAGAGTGAAGCGGATGCGAACTTGTACCAGATTGTGGTTGATGGTAAGCTTTTGATTATCGTACTTTATGTTGATTATATTATTCTGACAGGTGATGAGCAGCTCATAAATTCTTGCAAAGAAGATATTGCAAGAGAGTTTGAGATGAAGGACATGGGACTCCTTCACTAATTCCTTGGTTTGAAGACATGGCAGCAGGATGGAGAGATATTTGTTTCTCAAGGAAAGTATGCCAAAGAGATTGTGAGGAAGTTCCACATGGAGATTTGTAAACCCATGGAGACTTCTCTAGCAGGAAACTGGAGGAAGGAGGATGCTACTTCAGGTGTGGTAGTCGACACTATTGTTTACAGGAAGCTTGTGGGTTCACTCATGTACTTGGTGAACACACAACCAAACATATGCTACGCAATTAACCAGCTTATTCAAGCTATGGTTAAGATGGCCAACCTCTTTTGGAAGGTAGGGAAGCATGTCTTGAGATATCTCAGGCACACTACAGAGTATGGATTATGGTACAGACGGACAGAGGGAGTGAAGCTTCAAGGCTTCACTGATGCAGATTGGGCAGGCAGTCCATTAGATAGGAAGAGCACATCAGGATGGATCTTCGGCATAGGATCACCAACAGTTTCTTGGTACAGCAGGAAGAAGAGATCAGCTGCACTCAGTTCAGCTGAGGCAGAGTACATGGCAGCCATTCAAGCTGCATGTGAGGCCATCTAGATGAGGAATATACTTTTTGGTTTGTTTGGTCATCATATAGATCTGATGGTGTCGCATTGTGATAACTAGAGTTGCATAAAACTCTTGGATAATCCATTATTCCATGACAGGTCCAAGCATATTGACATCTGGTACCACCATCTCAAAGATTTTGTTCAGAGACGCATTATGTTACTTCATTACATTCCCACGGAGGATCAGGATGCAGATATTTTTATGAAGGCGCTCACCAATAGAAAATGTGAATACCACAGAGGCAGGATAGGGGTATTTCTAATCATCCCTTTATTGTTGAGAGGGAGTGTTGAAAATTCAACAAGAAATGTGTGTCTAATTTAATTTTCCCTTAATTAAATTGGACAATGAATTGTAATATTATCTCATAATCACTTGTAATAGTTAACTAAGTGTGATAGACTCAGTTATCCCATGAAATTCGAGTTGAGGGTGGTTGGTGAGGCATGTAGAGTGATTCTATTTGTTTTAGAGTCCAAGTTGTAGTTAGTGTATTAGTTAAAGCATGAGAAATCAGTTAACTCAATTAAGTGAGTTAAAGTCAGTCTAACTAGTTGTAACTAATTGTTGTACTAGTGAGAGGTCAAGTGAATTAAATTAGATTTAATTCACATGCAGTGATATGTAAAGTGACTAATGATTTACTATTAATATTTACATGCATATTAGTTCTGATGTAGACCCGGTTGAGACAGAGGTTAAAGGGTTGTTATCTATCAGTTGTATTATTAGTAAGTTGTCGGTGCGCAATTAGACAAACATAGGATTTCCCATGATGTATTGCGCAGTTTTGGAAGGTTTAATTTCCTAATTAATATGGATCAATTGTTTTTAGAATTGCATAAGAAAGGCAGGCTGAGGAGAGGAAGGAAATTGGCTAAGTGTTGGTCGATTTTGTCTGGATCAGTGTGAGACAGTTGGTCGAGTGCAGCTGACTCTTGTGAGAAGAGTGTGTTGTATTGTTACATGATTCCTTGGTTGATTATACAATAAAGATAGAGGGGTTTTGAGCAGCAAGCTTTCCCCAGGAGAAATATCTGTGTTGTGCAATTGATTTGCTTCTTTATCTTACTTGGTGTGATTGTGTGATCGTGTTTATTTTCTGCAAATATTGTAGAAGGATTTAGTATCTTGTTTTAGTATATTACATGATCATATTTGGTGTAATTTCTACACAGATAAGGGATGGTTTTTAAGTCCCCAACCAAGTGGTTTTCCCCGATGTGGTTGCACCAATTTTCAAGGCATCAAAACTTCCCTAGTGCATTACTTTATCAAAATGTGGAGAGTTGACCAAAAATAAAGAATCTTTGCAAGCCATGTTCCCATTAAATAACTAATGAGGCCAATTTCATTGGATCAACATACACCTACTATGACATGTATTGGCCTCTTCAATTAATATAACTCAAACAACGTCAAGAGATAAACTTAATTTTTGAAATTAACACATGTCTTGGGATTTTGTTTCTTCAATTAAGGAAGGATCTAAAGTATCTTAGTCTTTATTAAGACCCAATTTTACTCATAATCAATATTGATTTGACTTATGTTGAAACAGTTTAAAATCAACATGAGATGGAGCATTATAATGACCTTGAGATAACTATGGAAGGCATTTTTTAATGTTATTTGAGTATTATTCAACTTGAGAGTACATGTTATTAAATTGTGTCGTGTATTTTCATGTATTATTTAACTAGGTATAGAAGGAGAGTTGTTTAAACCTCCTCAGCTCTTTATGTAAGTGTTATTTTTTTACTCTTTATTTTATTATATAAACCCCTTCATGTCTTTGAAGAAGGGGTCCTGAAATTTTGAAAAAAAGACTTGACAAAAGTTGCACTTGTGTACTCTTAAAGTTTTTCTTAATAGAAAAGGTTATACCAACGACTATTTTTTAAATGAGAAGAGTAAGCATGTATATCACACTTTTATCTTTATGTTGATATTTTGTTTCAAATGAGAAATAGTTGATTTTCCTTATGATGTTTTGTTTTATGTATCTTTTTTAACACAATCTAGCATTAATTCACTTATGAACATGTTTGATTGGCATTTCTTTTATACATATTCAATACATGCAATAAATAGATGTGATATATGCGTATTAAGTTGATTTGATTAACTATTTAACAAATCTATTATCTTAAATTGTTCTACATCTCTCTAAGTGCTTGTGAAATCTTTATTTGCATTCACTGAAGAATCATCTCTTTAAATTGCATATAATAGAGATATAATTTGTCCCGGGATATATATATATATATATATATATATATATATATATATATATATATATATATATATATATATATATATATATATATATATATATGTATTCTTTAAGCTTGTTATCATCCCCATTTATCAAGTCACGGTGAGTAAAAATACCACCCATCCACCAAATTATATTTCATTGGGGCACTGGTCCAATGAAACTAGTCGAAGCCACTATCACAAACGGATTGTTGAAAAGTCAACAAGAAATGTGTCTCTAATTTAATTTTCCCTTAATTAAATTAGACAATAAACTATAATCTTATCTCATAATCACTTGTAATAGTTAATTGAGTGTGATAGACTCAGTTAGCTCATGAAATTCGAGTTGAGGGTGGTTGGTGAGGCATGTAGAGTGATTCTATTTGTTTTAGAGTCCAAGTTGCAGTTAGTGTATTATTTTAATGCATGAGAAATATGTTAACTCAATTAAGTGAGTTAAAGTCAGTCTAACTAGTTGTAACTGATTTTTGTACTAGTGAGAGGTCAAGTGAATTAAATCAAATTTCATTCACATGCATTGATCTGTCAAGTGACTAATGATTTACTATTAATAGTTGCATGCATGTCAGTTCAGATGAATACCCAGTTGAGACAGAGGTTAAAGGGATGTTATCTATCAGTTGTATTATTAGTAAATTTATGGCACGCAATTACACAACCATAGGATTTCCCATGATGTATTGTGTAGTTTTGGAAGGTTGAATTTCCTAATTAATAGGGATCAATTGTTCTTAGAATTGTGCAAGCAAGGCAGGTTGAGCGGAGGCAGGAAATTGGCCAAGTGTTGGTTGATTTTGTCTGGATCAGTGTGAAACAGTTGGTAGAGTGCAGCAGACCCTTGTGAGAAGAGTGAATTGTATTGTTTCATGATTCGTTGGTTGATTATACAATAAATGTAGAGGGGTTTTGAGCACAATCTTTCTCCAGGAAAAATATCTGTGTTGTGCGATTGGTTTGCTTCTTTCTCTTACTTGGTGTGATTGTGCGATCGTGTTTATTTTCCGCAAATATTGTAGAAGGATTGAGAATCTTGTTTTAGTATACTACATTATCAGATTGAACCCAATGGTGTAATTTCTACATGGTATCATAGTTTTGTTACATATTTTATGCATGGTATTAGAGCGCCAGAAATCACTATAGTGGAGAAGAAATTGATTTTGTGTTGAACAACATTCGATTTTTGCAAAAATATACTTTGGTGCGATAGGAAAATCAAGATGGATTTCAATGGATTAAGATTGGAATATGCAATCGAGGGAAGTTCTAATTATATTTTATGGAAAGATAGAATGGAGGCATTTCTGCAGAACAACAAGTTGAAAGAATTTATCGACACTTGTATTCCAAGGCTTGCAGCAGCTAATGCAGCTCTTCTTGATGCTTGGTAAAAGAATGTTGCAAAGGCGAGGAGGATCTTGTTAGAGGGAGTTCGAGATCATATTGTCTAGAATATCCATGGCAAGGTGACTACATATGAAATGTGGAAGGACTTGACATACATGTTTCAGAATAGCAGTAACCATAGAAAATTGGCACTAAAGGACAAGCTCAGGAAAATCAAAATGGAGAAAGGCGACACTATTCTGAAATACTTGACCAAGTTCATCCAATGTCGAGATGAGCTTGGAAGTGTTTGGATTACTGTAGCGGATGATGACTTGGTGAGCCTAGCACTTCTAGGCCTTCCCAAAAGCTGGCATAGTTATCAATACTCTGTCAATGGGAGGGAGAAGCTACCAGATTGGGAGCGACTTTGGTTGGATTTGGTACAAGAAGAATTCAGGCAGAATACCAAGGATGGATCCTCATCCAAGACAGATGATGAGAACAATTGCGCCTTGGCTGGTAAGGCAAAGAAGGGAAAGGGAAATGAATCCTATTCCAAATCTGATACTGGAAAAGAAGGCAAGAGCATGACATGTCCACAGTGAAATGTTTTCACTGCCACAAGCATGGACATTATGCCAAGAATTGTCCACAGAAGAAGAACAACAATAAGAAGGCTTCAGAATCTGCAGCGGGTGATGCTTTGGCTTCACAGTTCGAGTTAGACTTCTCACTCATCACATGCATGGTGTCTAGTGTGATGGGATTAGTGTGGTAATAGGATAGTGGTGCATCTTTCCACATGACGGGAGAAAAATAACTCTTTAGTAGCTTGGAGGAGAGGGATCTTCAGATGCACATCGAGATAGGTGATGACTGGTGGTATAGCGCTACCGAGATTGGTACAGTTACTTTCCAAGGACAGTCAGCTAAACCTTTCTTATTAAAATATTTCATGCATGTACAAGGATTGAAAAATAATTTAGCTTCATTTTCTATGTTGGAAGATAGAGGATATGATGTGGTTTTCAGTGAAGGGAAATCATTCCTTCATCACAAAGCCACAGGATGGGTTAAGAATATTGGGGTTCGTGTGAAGAACCTCTACAAACTTGATGTAGATAGCTTCACCACATTGATGATTAAAGTAGAGAGAGCGGTGATCCAGGATGAGGGTGAGTTATGGCACAGGATATTGGGCCATCTACACCACAGTGCTTTGAAGGTCAGACAGCAGATTTCTTTAGGGCTTCCAAAGGGTACTCTTGCATAGATAGACACATGCAAGGGATGTACCATGGAGAAGTATACAAAGGCCACTTTTCATGAGAAGGAGAACCGAGCAGCGGAAATCCTTGAGAGAGTTCACTCAGATGTGTGTGGACCATTCTCAACATCTTCTACAGCAAAGCACGAGTATTATGTGATTTTTGTTGATGATTTTTCTAGAAAGTGTTGGATCTAATTCATGCAGAAGAAAGATCAGACGTTCTCAAAATTTTGTGAGTTCAAAGCACTGGTTGAGAAAGATACAAGGAAGAAGGTGAAGGATCTAAGGAGTGACAATGGTGGTGAGTACATATCCAATGAATGCAAGAACTTATGTGCCAAAGAAGGAAGTTGGAGAGATTTGATTACGCCACATAACCCACAACAAAATGGGGTTATAGAAAAAAAGAACAGAACAATTATGGGTGCAGCACGAGCTATGTTACATGATTAGGGCCTACTGTTGCATTTGTGGGCAAAGGCATGCAACATAGCGGTATTTTTGCAGAACCGTAGTCCTCATCGGATACTTGGCATGAGTATACCAGAGGAGGCTTTCTCTGGTAAGAAACCTAATGTTTCATATTTTAAAATTTTTGGCTCATCTATCTATTTCCATGTGACCAAAGATTCCATAAAGAAGCTAGAACCAACAGCAGATACTGGGATATTTGTGGGGTACACTGGTACTCCCCACAACTATCAGGTTCATTTTCCGAACAGCAAGATGATAGTTTTCAGACGGGATGTAAAATTTGATGAGGAGAAAGCCATGTGATTATCCCTTGAGAGGGAGCTTGATTTGCATGCAGATGAGGAACCCTTGGTTCCAAAGGATGAACCTCAAGGTGTGGAGCAGCCACATCAGGAGGATCATGGAGTGGAAGAAACCACTCATGCAGAGCCATCCACCAGACATGGTAGGAGGCGCACCACAGAGGCTGACAGATCAAGACTTGATGCCGCAGAACATGTAGGAGCACCTACATCACAGCACAGACAGAGACAGTCACCAGACAGGTATATTGGATACATGACTCTTATGAGCAAGTGTATTGTGACAGAACCATCCTCTTTTGAGGAAGCAGTGTAGCAACCAACTTGGGTTGACGCCATGGTTCAGGAGTATGACTCCATCGTCAGGAACAGTGCATGGGATGTTGTCCCAAGACCAGTCGAGAATTCAATGGTTGGATCTAGATGGATCTATAATGTGAAGTAGGCAGCAGATGGGAGTGTGGAGAAGTAAAATGCCATATTTGTAGCCTGGGGATTCTCTCATGTTGACGGGATTGACTATGAGGAGAATTTTGCACCAGTTGCACGGTACTCATCGATTAGACCTATCCTTTCACTCTCAGCGTAGATGGGTTGGCAGATATATCAAATGGATGTGAAGACTGCATTTCTCAATGTAGTTATTGAGGTAGAAGTGTACATTAAGAAGCCAAAAGGTTTTGAGACCTTTGATAGGGAGTTGCATGTGTGAAAACTTAAGAGATAATTGTATGGGTTGAAGCAAGCACCTCATGCTTGGTACACCAGGATTGACAGCTATTTCACCAGATTGGGCTTCACAAAGAGTGAAGCGGATGTGAACCTGTACTAGATTATGGTTGATGGTAAGCTTTTGATTATCATACTTTATGTTGATTATATTATTCTGACAAGTGATGAGCAGCTCATAACTTCTTTTAAATAAGATCTTGCAAGAGAGTTTGAGATGAAGGACATGGGACTCCTTCACTATTTCCTTGGTTTGGAGATATGGCAGTGGGATGGGGAGATATTTGTTTCTCAAGGAAAGTATGCCAAAGAGATTCTAAGGAAGTTCCACATGGATATTTGTAAACCCATGGAGACTCCTCTTGCAGGAAACTGGAGGAAGGAGGATGCTACTTCAGGTGAGGTAGTGGATGCTATTGTTTACAGGCAGTTTGTGGGTTCACTCATGTACTTGGTGAACACATGACTAGACATATGCTACGCAGTTAACCAGCTTAGTCAAGCTATGGTTAAGTCGGCCAACCTCTTTTGGAAGGCAGGGAAGCATGTCTTGAGATATCTCAGGGGCACTACAGAGTATGGATTATGGTAGAGACGGACAGAGGGAGTGAAGCTTCAAGGCTTCACTGATGCAGATTGGGCAGATAGTCCATCAGATAGGAAGAGCATATCAGGATGGATCTTCGGTATATGATCGACAGCAGTTTCTTGGTACAGCATGAATAAGAGATCAGTTGCACTCATTTCAACTGAGGAAAAGTACATGGCAGCCATTTAGGCGGCATGTGAGGCCATCTGGATGAGGAAGATACTTTTTTGTTTGTTTGGTCATCATATATATCCAACGGTGACACATTGTGATAACCAAAGTTGCATAAAACTCTTGGTTAATCCAGTATTCCTTGAGAGGTCCAAGAATATTAACATCTGGCACCTGTTACACATCAATTTGTCACCATCCCTGTACTCCCCATTCCTTGATCCTAGAGAACCTATACATTGACCCTTGTGTACTTTCCAAGCATGGAATACATACCCCTGAACCACACTTTATCTGCCAATTCATCTCCCTTTACAAATTTTCTGGAAGATCCCTATAAAAACATGGTTTTCAAGGTCGGCGCTTTGTCTCAGTGTCTGACCCGCACCCATAGCATAAATTGGCACTGGGACCCGTGCCAATCGGCACTTTGTCTCAATGTCGAACTCGCGCCAATCGGTGCTCTGTCTCAATGTCGGACCCACGCCGATTCTCTGTTGGAAATTTTTTTTAAAATAGAAACGAATTTTCCACGACTAGAAGCTTCGCGAGGTGGCGAGCTGGAAGTTTGTTTTGAGGATATGGCCGAGGAATTCCACTTTGGGCTTCTTGTTCCCAAGAAATAGGAACTACTCCAATGGATAAGCTCTCTTCCCACTATTTGAGGGCCCATAACCTCCTCCTCCATTGTTATATAAGGAGACCTCTTTCACCTCTATTGCCTTAGTTAGAGAGTTAGAGTTAACTAGAGAAGAGAAGCAATTATAACTTCGAGAGAATAGAGCAGAGTGTGATTGTTTTTGTGTGTTAGGAACATAGTGAGATCTCGGACCTTTGTGTATTAGGGTGTCACAAACGTGCTTGGATACGGACCTACCGAAGGAGAGCCTCAACATCAAGGCTTGGTTTTAAACTCCCCTTGTCTTTATCATAATAAAATGCAATTGATGTTTATCTTCCATTCTTTTTTACATTTATAATGAGATTTCTAGCATTTCTTGATCAGTTAGATAGGTTGTAATTGTTTTATGTTTGTCTTGGTTTTACGCTTGTCGTGGTGTCTTGGCTGTCTGTACAGCTAATCAGACGCTGGTAGCAGCGTGTATCGAGCTTGAGAAGAGCGACGGATCAATAAGCTTTGATGGAAGACGAAAACATAGTAACAAAACAAGGTAGGTCATTTTCCTTGCTCTGAATTTCATTTACAATCTAGGAAGGTAGATGTTAGTATGTTCTAGTAGTTGCTAGACCCACCCTAGGGCTAGAGGGATCGCCTCTGTCCGCAGAGGGGATTTACCTACACAACAAATTGGCAACTCCACTGGGGAGTTTCATTTTATTTTGTCACTCTTTGAGGTCTTAGTCATTCGACGAGTTTAGTCGAACAACCATTTCTCTGTTTGTTCCTATGTTTTTCATCAATTACAATATTTTAGTTTTTGCTTGAAGTAGTGAGTCTGATCTTGGTTAGGAGAAATTCTTTGTTTTTTTATTTTTCAGGAATTGGTGCTTTTATTTGTCTGAAAGTTGCGCCGATTGGGGCTAGTTGTCAGTTATAAAGCCATGCCATTGGTCTGTTGGCACTAGTTTCAACCCCTAAAGTCATGCCAATTCCTGTGTGTGTGAAAAATTAAGGTTTTTCCCTAACTCTTTCACGAGTGTGTCTTTCCCTTATGGTCCTTTTCTCTGCATGATTTACATGTTCTCCCCTTCACTCAATTTGGTTTGATTGGCTCATTGCCTTGGTTTTTGGTTGTTTTTTTTTTGTCCTTTATGTTGGGACGTGCATCTGAACGCCCTAGGTCTTCTAGGATTGTGCATCAATTGCCTGGTTGCATGCTTCGCGAGACATCGCCCTGCTGATTGAGTTAGTCTCCTTGCTTGGTGAGCCATATCTAGTTTGTTGTCTTTTTCTTTTTGGTTGATTGAGTGATCAAGTCTCAAGTATTTGTCCAAGTTCATTTGGTCTACTTGTTTGCTTGTGAGCATAGATTACATTGCTCATTGTTCAGCTAAAAAGTCTTATGATTTCTTGATGTAAAAGGGAACGAATGCCTTGTTTTGAGCCCACGCTTTGAAAGTCCTCTTTGTGCTTGAACTCATATGTCTTGTAGCCTTTTGAGGAATTTCATTACAAAGTGTTCAAAACAAGATTGTATTCTTAATGTTTGGCTGCATCCCTTTTGCATTAAGAAAATTTGCGTTCATTTAGTTTTTGTCTCAGTGTTTTCTTTTCGTTAAAGTGCATTAGATCACATTGCATTGAAAATTCATTTTTGAGATCTATCATTGAACTTAGATTACATTGTTTAATGATTGAAAGCTAAAAGTTTCTTTTAGTGCATTCGCTTTCATTAAAAACATGCATTAAGTAGATTCTAATTTCTTTGAAAAATGCATTGAGTGCATTCTTATTCATTCAAAAGAAAAAGGAAATTGTGCATAGATTACAATTGCATAGTTTTCAAAAAACAAGGTTTTGCATAGATTACATTGCATAATTCGCATCGCTGAATGTTTTAGATTTCTTTGGGATAGTGAAAGTCATCTAGTTGGGAAAAATTTTTGTTTGCAGTATTATTTTTTGTTGCATCGTTGTTTGAGACTCTTCCCTTAACTAGATAGCAACTAATACCTCAAAGAGTGACAAACTCAAAGGAAACTCCCCAGTGGAGTCGCCAATTTGTTACTCATAATCTGTTGGATTTTAATAGAGTAACAAGTCAACCATTAGGTATCCTTCCCAAGTTGCATATTACTTTGGGAAGTAAAACCGTCTATATAGATGAGATGGTTGTCCAAGGCCCCTTGGATTTTTATTTACTCCTGGGTCGCGACTATGCTTATGCCATGGGCGTGATTGTCTCTTCCCTCTTTCGTGTGATCTGTTTTCTAAATGAAGGTCAGATCGTGACCATTGATCAGATTTTATTCTTTGGTCCTAATGTGACATCTGGTCTACCATCATCCCTTCCCGGTTCTTACCTGCTGGTGATACCTTCCCCGCCACAGGTCAATTATGTGGCCACCTGTTTCATGTCCATGTCCACTGATAATTCAGTCAGTGAGGTATTACACAATGTACTGGGGGCATTGAATCCTAATTTCCAGAGTGTTGTTCTCCCGTCGGATGAGAAAATCTTGGAAGCCATGACTTCTTATTCGTCATGAATAGCTCATCGAAGCATAGTTCTTTTTCCTTTGTCAAGCTCCTTAAAAAATGAAACAAGCTCATTGGAGCAGAGTTCGTTTTATTGTTTCAAGCTCCTTAAAGAATGAAACAATCTCGTCGGAGCATAGTTCGCTTTCTTGTCTCAAGCTCCTTAAAAAATGAAACAAGCTCTTATGAGGATAGTTCATTTGTTGTGTCAAACTCATTAAAAAATGAATTAGGTAATGAGGATAGTTCTTTTACTGTGTCAACCTTGTTAAAAAATGAAACAGGTTCCCTTTGCAATTTGAGCAGCGTGTATCGAGCTTGAGAAGAGATACAGATCAAGAAGCTTCGATGGAAGACGACAACATAGCATCAGAACAACGTAGGTCATATTCCTTGCTCTGAATTTCATTTACAATCTAGGAAGGTAGATGTTAGTATGTTCCCGTAGTTGTTAGACCCACCCTAGGGCTAGAGGGGTCGCCTTTGTCCGTAGAGGGGATTTACCTACACAACAGTACCACCATCTCAAAGATTGTGTTCAGATACGCATTATGTTACTTCAGTACATTCCCACGGAGGATTGGGATGCAGATATTCTGACGAAGGCGCTCGCCAAGAGAAAATTTGAATACCACAAAGGTAGGATCTCGGTATCTGATAACCCCTTTCTTGTTGAGAGGGAGTGCTGAAAATTCAACAAGAAATGTGTGCCTAATTTAATTTTGCCTTAATTAAATTGGACAATAAATTGTAATATTATCTCATAATCACTTGTAATAGTTAACTAAGTGTGATAGACTCAGTTATCCCATGAAATTCGAGTTGAGGGTGGTTGGTGAGGCATGTAGAGTGATTCTATTTGTTTTAGAGTCCAAGTTGTAGTTAGTGTATTAGTTAATGCATGAGAAATCAGTTAACTCAATTAAGTGAGTTAATGTCAGTCTAACTAGTTGTAACTGATTGTTGTACTAGTGAGAGGTCAAGTGAATTAAATCATATTTAATTCACATGCAATGATATGTAAAGTGACTAATGATTTACTATTAATATTTACATGCATATTAGTTCTGATGCAGACCCGGTTGAGACAGAGGTTAAAGGGTTGTTATCTATCAGTTGTATTATTAGTAAATTTTCGGTGCGCAATTAGACAAACATAGGATTTCCCATGATGTATTGCGCAGTTTTGGAAGGTTTAATTTCCAAATTAATATGGATCAATTGTTCTTAGAATTGCATAAGAAAGGCAGGCTGAGGAGAGGAAGGAAATTGGCTAAGTGTTGGTCGATTTTGTCTGGATCAGTGTGAGACAGTTGGTCGAGTGCAGCCGACTCTTGTGAGAAGAGTGCGTTGTATTGTTACATGATTCCTTGGTTGATTATACAATAAAGATAGAGGGGTTTTGAGCAGCAAGCTTTCCCCAGGAGAAATATCTGTGTTGTGCAATTGATTTTCTTCTTTCTCTTACTTGGTGTGATTGTGCGATCGTGTTTTCTGCAAATATTGTAGAAGGATTTAGTATCTTGTTTTAGCATATTACATGATCAGATTGAATCCATTGGTGTAATTTCTACATGGATAAGGGATGGTTTTTAAGTCCCCAATAGGTGGTTTTCCTCGATGTGGTTGCACCAATTTTCAGGGCATCAACACTTCCGTAGTGCATTACTTTATCAAAATGTGGAGAGTTGACCAAAAATAAAGAATCTTTGCAAGCCATGTTCCCATTAAATAACTAATGAGGCCAATTTCATTGGATCAACATACACCTACTATGACATGTATTGGCCTCTTCAAGTAATATAACTCAAACAACGTCAAGAGATAAACTTAATTTTTGAAATTAACACATGTCTTGGGATTTTGTTTCTTCAATTAAGGAAGGATCTAAAGTATCTTAGTCTTTATTAAGACCCAATTTTACTCATAATCAATATTGATTTGACTTATGTTGAAATAGTTTAAAATCAACATGAGATGGAGCATTATAATGACCTTGAGATAACTATGGAAGGCATTTGCTAATGTTAGTTGAGTATTATTCAACTTGAGAGTACATGTTATTAAATTGTGTCGTGTATTTTCATGTATTATTTAACTAGGTATAGATTGAGTGGTTTTGAGGAAAGTTGTTAGTCTACTCTTCCAACTTCAAATCTCACTTTGTGATATATTTGCTCTCAATGAGCCAATTTTTGATGAGCTATATATGATCTATTCATGAAATGTTGACTTGGCCTTATGGTTTGGAGAAAATAGGGTTTACTTTGGATATCATCCTTGGAGTGAGGGAAAGTGTATGGAAGGTTTCCCCGTGATATATTACTTCACCTCACTTCAACTTGTCCTTCATCTTGCCCGTGGAGTGTTTTTCCCACACACACGCACACGAACACAAACAAATAAGTGCTATACGAAAACTCAATCCTTGTCAAAGAATTGAAAAAATAGATAATGAATAAGTCAAAATTAATATCACCAAGAACACGAGTAATGAGTTTTTTTTTTCAAAAGATAACTAAAATAAGAACAACATTGTTTATTCATAAAACTTACAAAGGAGGATAAAATTGTTTATCCCGAAAGTAAAATGAGATGAAAATACTTTAAAGAGAAAGTTCATATGAGTAGTTATCAATAGCAAATTTGGTATTTAGAGCATCGTAGCAATTGAATGTATTTATAATAACCCATAGATATTATATATTAACATTGTAAAAGTATTCAAAGATCAAATAAATATATATCATCTACCTATTATTATTATTTGACAAAAACTGGAAATTTTTATTCTAATATAAAATTTGTGACTGAAGTCAACAAAGATAATTACAACATAAGAGATAACCAATTTACTACCCCTGAGGGGATACTAAACAAAATATTCTTCTTCCTACTATACCAAAAAATTCCCATTTTGACCAAAACATGTGGCTATATAATGCCTTTATAATACTCATGTCCATCAACTATTAATTACCTTAATTTTTTATATGTGCAAAAATTGGTGTATGTGTCTACATATTTGTTGTTAGAACATAAGACATGGAACCATTACAAAGATTCAAACCATATTTTGAGGGTTCTAATTCGAAAGACAACCTGAACCAACTTATTTCCCTTTAGGGTTATACCAAGAATCATATGCCTTATAATAATTGTGGAATCCCCAAATATTGATAATTTTTGTATGCCCAATTGGTGTGCCAATGACAGACCTTGGAGTAGGGAATATGCTTGTTCCTGGTTGTTTGTCAGATGACCGAGGCTCCATGCAAATCCATGTTCTAGGATCCATCCAAGCAAGAAAAAAAACCCCTCGCACTTGTCACCCCTATTATTATTATGGTCAAGTGGGTTTATCTTGGGTGGTCGGGAGGAATGATTGTTATCTTCCCCACCCAGTGTTCAATTCCCACAAGTGGCTTGATGAGTTGGGCTGCTTTGCTTCATGGAAAAAAATTATATAATGTTATTTTACATATATTATATATATTAACATATATAATATTGTCAAATATTTTTAAAATAGCATAAATTTTAAGAAAAATAAAAAATAATTTATTTTTTTTAATAGTTACAAGAATTTATTTTTAATTACCTTTTTTGCGTAAAGTAACGTCTATTACTATGAATCAAAATTTACATCAAGGATTATAGAGTTACCTTCACTCTCTCCCAAGGTGACCAAACCATATGCAAAAGTGTTGTTCGACATGGACTAGCCTCTAACCAACATATCGAATCTTCCATCATTTTGCCTCATATGATCGTGAATATGGTCCAACATCTGGTGTATATCATATATCTCTCACCTCTTTGCCATCCAGGATCACTCTTCCCAAGACTTATTTTATTTTCCAGTAAAATTTCAGTACCTACATATATTGACTCATTATGTATCGAGTATGTCTTGAGTCATCGGCCCAAGGTCCCCATGTTGCTCATACAACCGCATCCGAGATTTTTGCACTCGATGTTGTTGCTTCTTGTTCAATTTGAGTCAACTCCTCTTGAACCTACAAAGGAATTTGAGTCATGGTATTGTGTTGCAACTTCAACAGCCCTATATTTCATGCTAAGATTCCCTTTTATTCGTGTTGATGTTTTAGTCACCCCCATTCTTGCGCATCCCCTCTCTCTCGGCATTTTCACTCTTCACTCTGTTGACCACCCACCAATTACTGAGCAAACCTATTCTTCCATGCCCCCAAGTTGTCTTTTGTCTAATATTATATTTGTATGTGTGCACCTTACTCTAGTGGATAGTTTGTTCCAGCCCCTTCACCCTGCAAAGATGAAAATGAGTATGGGCATGTGATTGTGTCTTACAACTATATAACCTTTGTCACACCATTTAATAACTCTTATTTATGTACCTAAAACCTTCTTGACCTCAACCTCCTATTAATGGTGTCTCAAGGGAATAGCAAAAAGTACTCGTTGCCAATTATCCTTTGTGCCTGACTCCCACGTTATCTATCATTGCATCTGTTCATCTCCTTGTGATGTTGATGTCAACCTTTTATCCCTCTGCCTCTCGCCACACCTCATTGAGTGCAAAGGATATTTTATCACCTTATTCTCCCACCTAATTATTGTTCTTGGACTCTTCCCTTTTACATAGTTTTGAGGTAAGCTTATTCCAAAGTCCCAATCCTCCCTAGCCTCCCAACACACCTAGGTGTGATGCTCAATGACAACCTTAATCTCATTTAGTTGACGGCTAAAGCAATAAAGAGTTCACTTGACCTCTGCTAGCCTCTGTTTATGGCTTGACCTCCTGTGATCCTATACCTTTATTCCTTTCCCCTTCACTTGGATTTGTTGCCTATCATGTCGTTCTACTACATTCAAGAGCTTCCAATGTGTCACTCTACTCCTTTCCAGTCACTTCTTCCTATCACATTCATGCGTCGTTACAATCTTGTATCGCACAAAATTGAATCCATATCTCTCCATTGTTGGAGATCCACTCACTTTCCAAATTATCCTTTGTCTTAAATCTTCCCTCATTTTGTGCCTTCTATTAAGTACTGCAATGGGATCCATCCCTACCTCTAGTATTGAATTTTTTGTTTCCATCACTCGCATCAACCCACTTTCCAAAAACATTCCCTCCTCCATGTTTTGCATTGTAAGGTTATCAGAGTACATACCTCGATCAAGTGACCTATTATTGCATGATTCATCTACAAAGGAGTGTGTTGCCACAACCCCATGCCTATTGTGTTAGGTGTAGTACCAACCCACCCCCTCCCTCGCTTTTTCTCTATTCTCATCACCCCATTTGGGGGTATTTTTAACTGCCTTTAATTTTGACCTTTTTATTAATAAAGTTTCAATTCCCTTCACCAATAGATAATAATAATAATATCACAAAAAACAAATAAAATTATTTAATATATGTTTTATATTAACAAATATGTAAATATTTATAACCAAAACATAATAAATGCAAATATTCCTACCCTGTGGCATATACTCATAAGTATATATAATATTATTATACTTATATTCGTTGAAAAAAATATTATTATACTCATATTGTATACTAATGTATATAATGTTGTAAAAATATCCAAAAATCGTGAGTTTCACAAACAACAATTGAAAAAGCCTTTTCCATTAGTTATGGTTTTTATTTTCCTTATTTTTTCATTTTTAGTTTTATCACCTTTTAATTTTGATTATTTTATTCTATTTGTTTTCCTTTTCTTATGTTTTTTTCTATTTCCAACTCACGAGTCACTACCCCCTAATAAGACTTCAATTCTCTCCACAATTGAACGATACAAAAAAAAAAAAAAAAAAAAAAAATTAATATATCAAAAAAAGAATATCCCTAAGGTAAATTGGTATATATTTATAGTTGAAGTGTGATTATTGCAAAACCAATAATGAAATTATCGATCCCCCACAAAGAGTGATATCTCGACAAGACTAGAGCCATCATGTGTATATCTATCTGATTTGAGGGGCACAATGCCCCATATACTCAACATTTCATACAAATGGGCTGATAGGTTCTCACATTAATGGTAATATTAATGGTTTCAAATGGTAGCCTTAACCATTTAATGGCCCTAGATCTCATGGAAATGTACAAAGGTACATCCAGGGGTCACCTTGTAATCATGCATGCAGTAGTGGAGGTTGGAAGACATGATTTTGGGTGGTATAATTCAAGGAGCGGGCAGTTTATGTTCATTTTTTATTTCTATTTTGTGTTCGGGGTTCATGCTAGCTCCTCTAATACTTTGAGAGATTGAGGAAAGCTTTGAAGCTTTTTCTCTAGCATAATCTTGATTTCTTGTGTCGATTGGAAGCCTGGAGAGTAATAAGGGTGAATATAGGGTCCAAGATTAATTGTGTGGCTCTATTTGATGTGGGTTTGATTTCTCAACATCCTATCTCAGGGGTTGGCTTGCTCCCAACATTGTCTCTTTTAAGGTTGGTCTCATCTAGTATAAGTTCACCCTAATTTGTTTCATTTTTTGTCTCTAGCTTATGTAGGTCTCAGTATTGTTATGTTTTCCTTTGGTATATTTTTGGTCCACTAAGCTTAGTTCCTTAGTGCTTACACTTTTTTATGGGGGACTTATCTTTAAATTTCATTGGTCTATCTACTTTGGGGTTATATTTCAAAGCTTGGAGGACCCTTTGTTCTCCACTTTATCCTATTCCAACTAAGGTTCAAGGGTTTGGAGATTTGTGTGAGCATTATGGGAATTGGTGATTTTTGGTTTATTTTATCCTTCTCTTAGCTCAGTATTGTTGAAGGATGTAAATAGGTTTGATCTTCATAATTGTATTTGATTCATAATGAAATGTATTTATCAAAGTAAAGAAAAAGAAATTTTATTATTATATAAATTGACTTATTAAAGCATGGTTTCATGCTTGGTTCAATTATTTTTAGGTCAAGGTCTCCATTGTATACCTCTAGGGTTTATGTCAAGTGTCATTGTCCATGTCATATTGTAAAGAACCATTCTTAGGAATTATTTGTTAAAGAAGAAAATTATTTTATTGTAAAACAGGTCATTTAGGCCTCCTCCACCAAGTCGACCTCAATAAGATCGAGTCGCCCTCAAACAGGGTAATTCCACCTCACTAGAAGCCTAGATATTGGAGAAACTTGACTTCATTTGTAACTCTCTCTCATCAAGTTCGATTTGTAGTAAAGAGTGCAGTAAATTGGTTGCAGTAAAACGTGAAAAGTTGCTGGAAAAGAAGGAGAGAAGTTGGAAGAAGGAAATCAATTTTTTTTGTTACCTTTCTCTCTGTAGGTTTTAACCCTGAACAGAAATTATCTACACACGAATCTTATAACAGAAAATAAACAATAGCGAGAGCTTAAAACATAAAACAGATAAACACAGAGATTTTCCCCTGGATCCCAAATCGGGACTACCAGCTTGATTTTTCATTATATTCCTTTTCGTGTTACAACACATATATATACATGCCGAAGCATACATAAACCCCAATCCATTAACCCTAGATTAGAACATAACCGTAGTTCCCTTGACCGGATCTATAAAATACCAAGGGCCGAAAAACCATCGTACCCCAAAACCATGTGCAAACTCATGCACAAAACATGGGTGGGTCCGCCTATGAGTGGGACCGCATACCAAAAAAAAAAATCCGGGGCGCTGCCCCGGACCTTGACAGGGGGGGCTGTCGCCCCCCCTGTGACCCCCCTGCTGCGCCCGGCGCAACGTACAGCGCATAGGACTAGTCGTGGAAAGAATATAACACATACCCAACATTCTCCCACTTGTTGTTTTCTTTCCACAGGGGGCCACAGGAGAGCTTAATCATTGGGCCAATTCTTCAACACCCATTGTTTCTCTACACCAAGAGAACTTCTAAGTGCTTACAGACTTCGTCAATGCATCTGCAACATTCTTCAAAGTGTCCACCTTTACCAGCAACACCCTTTTAGCTTCAACCATATCTCTAACAAAGTGATATTGAACATCAATGTGCTTTGTCTTTGAATGATAAGCAGGGTTCTTAGCCAAGAAAATTGCACTTTGGCTATCACACTCTATCCTTATAGCTTGCTGTACCAACCCCATACTTGAACACAATCTCTGCAACCAAACTGCTTCCTTGCTTGCATGAGTGGCTGCTATGTATTCTGCCTCTGTAGTTGAAAGCGCCACTACAGATTGTCTTTTACTCATCCAACTGACTGCACCTCCAAATAGGCTAAACACATACCCACTTGTAGATCTTCTTTGGTCCAGATCTCCAGCCCAGTCTGCATCAAAAAAACCATGAATGTCCAACATTCTTTCCAATCCTGGTCTTCCCTGGTAGCACAAGCCATAATCACTAGTGCCACGTAAATATCTGAAAACCTGCTTCACTGCTATCCAATGCTCCTTCCCCGGGTTTGACATAAACCTGCTCAATACTCCCACTGCATGTGCAATGTCTAGTCTAGTACAGACCATTGCATACATCAGGCTACCCACTGCACTTGCATATGGAACACGGGACATATACTCCTCTTCTTCTTGTGTCTTGGGACACCGTTCAACAGACAGCTTTACACCTACAAGAATAGGAACATTCACTGGTTTACTATCCTGCATATTGAACCTCTGCAATATAGTCTCGACATACTTCCTCTGGTTTAACCAGAGCTTTCTCTTTGCCCGATCTCTCTTAATTTCCATGCCCAAAATATAGTTTGTAGCACCAAGATCCTTCATGTCGAATTTGGAGAACAATTGGGTCTTCAAATCTTGGATAATTTCTTTGTCATTTCCAATCAACAACATATCATCCACATACAAGACCAAATAAATAACACGGCCACCAATTAATTTAAAATAAACACAGTGATCCTCCTTGCTTCTGGTGAAGCCAAGTCCCCGTATATAGGTATCAAATTTCTGATACCACATCCTTGGTGATTGTTTTAACCCATACAGAGACTTCTTCAACCTGCACACCATTTCTTTCTTACCCTTCACCATAAAGCATTCAGGTTGCTTCATGTAGATCTCCTCTTCTAGATCCCCGTGAAGAAATGTTGTCTTCACATCCATCCGTTCTATCTCAAAATCAAATGCAGCAGCAACAGATAAAAGTAATCTAATAGAAGTAACTTTGGCAACAGGAGAAAAAATATCACCAAAATCAATTCCCGGCACTTGGGAATAACCTTTCGCTACCAACCGAGCTTTTTATTTCTCCACCTTGCCTTCTACATTCATCTTCTTCTTAAACACCCATTTGCTCCCAATGGGCTTCCTTCCAGCCGGCAACTCCACCAGATCCCATGCATCATTTTTGTGCAAGGATGCCATTTCATCAACCATGACCTCCTTCCAGAGTTTTCCATCCTCTGAATCTATTGCCTCCTTGACAGTTCTGGGTTCATCATCAGTTATAGTTAAGGCAAAACCTGAACAGAAAGTAGATGGACTATACCTTTCTGGTTGCCTTCTTTCCCGAACTGATCTCCTCAAAGCTGGAGTTTGTGGCTCTTCATCTTCTGAGTCTTCTTCTGTTGTAGAGTCTGATTCATCCTCCTTTAGCTCAAACTCTATCTTTTCAGGTTCCTTTGATAGGACTTCATGTTTAACAACATCTTTAACTTCTCTAAACACCACATCTCGGCTGTACACAACCTTCCTTGTTTCTGGGTTCCAAAGCTTGTAACCCTTTAAACCATCCTTATACCCAATAAAGATGCACCTTTCAGATTTATTATCCAACTTGGTCCTTTCTCCTTTGGAACATGTACATATGCATCACATCCAAATACCCTTAGATGTGAAAGAGAGGGTTTCTTACTAGTCCATACCTCATGTGGAGTCTTATCCTCCAACGCTGATGAAGGTGATCCGTTAACTAAGTAACATGCAGTCTCCACTGCCTCTGCCCAGAATTCTTGTCCTAACCCAGTACCACTGAGCATGCTTCTTGCCTTTTCCATCAGTGTTCTATTCATTCTTTCTGCAACTCCATTTTGCTGAGGTGTGTATGGAGTAGTCTTTTGCCGTGCTATACCACACTTCTTACAGAACTCTTCAAATTCCTTCTTGCAGAACTCCCCACCATTATCTGTCCTCAACGCCTTTATCTTCTTCTCTGTCTGGTTTTCCACCAGAGCCTTAAATTCTTCAAATTTGTCAAAGACTTCAGATTTCTTCCTCAAGAAATATATCCATGTATTCCTTGAGAAGTCATCTATGAATGAAACATAGTACACAGACTTTCCCAGTGATGGAACTGACATAGGCCCAAACACATCACTATGCACAAGTTCTAATATCTTGTTTGCCCTCTTAGCACCAGAAGGAAAACTCACCCGATTTTGCTTCCCATATACACAATGTTCACAGAAATTGAAATCCAGAGAACAATTAGACATACCTTCTACCATACCATCTCTATGCAGTATCCGAAGGCCCTTCTCTCCAATATGTCCAAGCCTTTGATGCCATAGCATGGTCTTTTCTCCAGAGATAGCTAGGCTTTCCGCTCCACTTTCAGGAACCACAGAACTATTACACCCATCAATAACAGTGCTACCTTGTAGCTTGTACAGAGTTCCAGTCCGAACTCCCTGCATTAATACCAGTGCTCCTCGAACCATCTTGCAGTCATCTTTCTTGAACACTGTTTTTACACCTGCATCATCCATCTTGCTTACAGAAATCAGATTTCTGGCCAATGCAGGAATATGCAGAACACCAAGAAGTGTTCTAATCCTTCCTCCTTGCAGCTTTAGCTTGACCTTTCCACGTCCGATGATTCTGGCCTTCCTATCATCCCCTAAGAAGACATCACCAAGATCATATTTCTCATATTAGCAAAACCACTCCCTATGGGGAGTGAAGTGAAAGGATGCACCTGAGTCAATCAACCATGACTCATGATCTGCATGTGTATTTGAAGAAGAAGCCAAATACACATCCCCACCTTCATCCGAGGTGGTTTTTTCCTCTGCAGAAGGAGCATCATCAGATCCCTTTCCTTTCTCAGGAGCTTTAGATCTGCAGTACTTTTTGTAGTGCCCTTCCTTTTCGCATTTCCAGCATACCTTTACAAACTTTCCAGGAGATTTAGATCTCCCTCTAGATTTGGATCTCCCACTCGAAACCTTATTCTTGTTTCTGTTTTGGGACCTTCCTCATATAGATAAGGCATCTCCATTCTGGCCCTCCATATTTCTCCATCTCATTTCCTCCGACAGCAAGGCTGAGACAATGTCATCAAAATTCAAGGTAGTTGTATTGCTACCTATTGCAATAACCAGACTGTCCCATGAATCTGGTAGAGAACACAACAAGCTAATGCACTTATCTTCATCTGAGATTTTAATATCAATAGATGACAGCTGACTTACCACAGTATTGAAGGCGTTCAGATGCTCTGTCACCGAGTCTCCATCCTTCATCCTCAGGTTATACAGCTTTTTCTGCAGGAACAACTTATTCACCGGAGACTTAGATTGGTACAAAGTCCCAAGTTTTTCCCACAAATTCTTCGTCGTAGCTTCCCCAGATACATTCAACAATACTGAATCTGAGACACACAACCGTATTGTGCTCTTAGCCTTCCGATCCAGTTTCTTCTAGTCTTCATCTGACATTGTCGTTGGTTTAGTACCTGGATCTACCGCGATCCACTGATCTTTATCCACCAGCAGATCCTCCATCTTGAGCTTCCACAACTCAAAACTCCGACCATTAAATTTCTCGATCTCTATCTTTCCATTGTGACCCATCTTCTTTCACCACAAGAATCGATCCCTTGGTCTCACCGAAACGGGGTCTACCTCGAGGCCCAAACAAAAGCTTCAAAGTGACAAGGCGTCTCCTTGAAACCGGAAGCTCACGATACCAAATATGAGTTTTAACCACAGACAGAAGTATCTACACGAATCTTACTGTGAGAAAATAAACAATAGCGAGAGCATAAGAGCATAAAACAGATTAACAAAGAGATTTTCCCCTGGATCCCAAATCGGGATGACCAGCTTGATTTTTCATTATATTCTTTTTAGTGTTACAACACATATATATACATGTCGAAGCATACATAAACCCCAATCCATTAACCATGGATTAGAACATAACTGTAGTTCCCTTGACCGGATCTACAAAATACCAGGGGCCGAAAACCATCGTACCCCAAAACCATGTGCAAACTCATGCACAAAACATGGGTGGGTCCGCCTATGAGTGGGACTGCATACCAAAACAATTTTACCCCCCTGCTGCGCCTGGCGCAACATACAACACATGGGACTAGTCGTGGAAAGAATATAACACATACCCAACACTCTCAAACATGCGAATTTATTGAACTGAAGTTGGGACTGAAATTCTCTCTCTATTGCAGGATCGAATTTCTGAAGCTTGAGGTCAAAAATTATGTTGCATTCCAGTAAACTGGATCAAATTTTCTGGATGTTATTAGGTTAAAGATGTTGCATCAAGGTCGAAGTTGTGAAGCTGCTACATCAAGGTCGAAGCGGTGAAGTTGTTGCATGAAGATCGAAGTTCTGAATTTGTTGCATCAAGGTCAAAGCTGTGAAGTTGTTGCATCAAGGTCAAAGTTCTGAAGTTGTTGCATCAAGGTCAAAGTTGTAAAGCTCCATCAAAGTTGAAGTTATGGATTGAAGCTTCACTTTGAAGGGATGACACTTACAGTAAGGAAGGACTGACTTGGTGGAGAAGGAAGGTCTGTTGGTCTAGGGTCTTGGTTGTATCACTTTCATATGAATCTACTAAAGGAAGACTTTTTTATTGGGTTTTCCCCTATATAGGGATTTTTCCTTCGTTGTCTGACTACATCTAGTGTCCTTGATCTTCATATTTTTTATTTGATAATTTCTTAATGAAACAAAAATAAAAGAACATAATAAATTTGATAAGAACACAAGAATATCACAAGTGATTATCATCATAAGAAAATATTTCTACCTTTCTAATTTTCCAACAAATCTGTGGTCTTGCTCTTCTATATTATTTTCCTACATGACCAGGCGATGCCATCCTTTAGGAAGAAAGGGGGGTTGTTACATAGAAATTTGTCACTGTACCTATACTCCCTGTTCCTGATCCTGGAGACCCCTAACAATGACCCCTTTGTCTATTTTCGATCATGAAAATATGCCTTCATGTCCTTTTCAACACAATGAATAAACTCTCTGTTGACCATTCCTAAAGCAGTTACTTGAAAACCTAATTATCTGGAGCGGCGTGCCCTCTCCGTGTCTTTCTCGCGACGATGGCCTCTTTTTTGTCTAGGGCAGCACTGATCAGTGTTGGAATGAGGATCATACTCACGTTGATCCTCTTCTAGAATTTTTTTTAAAAATGGAAGTGAAGCTTCAAGATCTGGAAGCTTCGTGGCGGAGAACTGGTTGTTTGTTCCTGAGGATAGAGCCGAGCTTCTCCCTTTGGGCTCTTTTTTCCTACAAAAGTGGAACCACCGAAAGGGATAACCCATTTCCCCAACTTAAGTGGATCCATGCTCCCTCCTCCTTTTCTATATAATGGACAATCTCCCATAGCTCTGCTATTTAGAACAGAGATAGAAGAACAGCAAAGAGATATTTTGTTGCTATAGGTATCGAGTGAGAGTTGAGACCTTTTGCCATCCACATCAAGTTGAAAGAGCGCTTTGGAGACGTGTCTGGATCAAGACGCATCGAAGAAGATCCGCAACATCAAGGCGTAGTTTGTAACCCCCCCTCTCTATTTTAATATAATACAATTGGTTCGTGCTTTCCATTCATGTCTTTAATGTGTGATTGGATTCTTAGTTTTCCTTGATCAGCTAAGTAGGTTGTATATGCAAAATATATGTTATTCTTTCACGTTATCTGTTGTTTGATCCCTTGTGTAGGTAACCGAGCGTCGGTGACAGTGAAGTTCTGACCACAGAACGCGAAGGACCAAAGGATTCAAATGAGAATTAGCATCAGATTGAGGTAGGTGATCTGTTCACGATATGCATGCATTTACAATCTAGGAAAGTAGGTTTCTAATTGTTCCTTGTTGTTAGTAGACCCGTCCTAGGGCTAGAGGGATCATCTTTGTTCGCAGAGAGGATTTTCCTACATAACAAATTGGCGACTCCACTGGGGAGTGCTAGCCTTTCAATCTCCTATTTTCGATTTTTTTATTTCTTGTCTTGTCTTCAATTTTCATCGAGTGTCCATCTCCTTGTCTCTGTAGCTCCTGTAATTGCTTACAGACATGTATCTCTCTACTAAAGTGATAATCCTGGTGTCAGTTTAGAAAACCCTTTTATTTTTTTATCTTTTCCTTGATCAGCACTAGTATTGCTCTGATAGTCACGCCGATCAGTGTGGTATGTGTTTCACACAGTCATGCTTTTACCCTTCCAACGTGGGTTGTGGCCTAACAGTCGCACTGATTCCTATGTGTGACTTTTTTTAGGGTTTTCTCCATTTTGTCTGCCAGTGAGTCTTATACTTCTGAGTGTTATTTATTTTTTTAGTAGCTCAGTTTCTTCTTTGTTCAATGACTTTTTTGGTTCAAGTTTTGAATCTTTAGTTGTCTCTTTTGCAAATCGATTGCATCCTTGTCTTCCTAGGGTTTCTAGGTGTCCTTGGGCCATCCGAGTAGCTGCTTACTTTGTTGACTTCCAGACTTCTCATTGAATCAAGTCTTGTCATACCTTCCAGGCTCAGTGTTTGATAGGGTTTCATCTTTCGATCGGTTCTCACGGATAGCATTTTTCAAGTGTCAGCTTTGAATGCCTTTGAGTTTCTATTCGCCATCAAGCATAGATTACAATTTCTTGTCCTTCAATTGAAGTTTGTTTTCTTTGAGTGATTAATCAGCGTGTGAATGAAGAGTGCTTTGTTTTGAAGAAAATGGTCTACGTCTTTCTTTGATTTTAGAAATCTTTGCCTCTCGTGTGCATGTTTGAGAGATTTCACTAGTACTCAAAGAATTATTGATTAATTTTCATTCTACATTTCGCATTGTGCTTATAAGGAAAATACAAAAAGATTTTTTTTGTTTCATTTCTCTTTAGAAAATAAAAATCTCATTTCGATTCGCTTCTTGGTGCATTTAGTGAAAGGAAGAAAATTGTAAAATTTTTGTTTCGCTTTAAAATTTTGCACTTGAAGAGAAAAGTATAGGTCGTTTTATGCATTTTTTTTGTTTCTGCGTTGATTATGTGAGTTTCTCTCTCCCTCATTAACATAGGATTCATCAAAATGAATGGTTCTTTTCTCATTTAGCTTCATTTTAGGGGTTCAGATGACATCGATAGTACTTTGAAACCGAGACATAATTCAAGGTCAACCTTAAAATTTATTCAATCAATCTAAGGAGAATTTGTAACCTAAAGAACCACATTTAGAGGTCTAGGCTAGAGACGTGTTCCATCGTCGTTAAGCGTAGGAGCTGTCACTAACAGTCTGCGTTACAACCCGGGGGTGATATCCCATCCCACGTATGGAAGTATATTGATGTATGAAAATATATTTTGGGATGCTCTCATCGAACGGTTACGCATCATAAAACACTACTATGGATTTGGACTCCCACTTACTGTCATGTATATTTTGGGAGACACCACTAAGCTACAAACCTGCCATAGGTAACTGAGTCGGGCACCTTGTAGACGTGATACACCGAACACTTCATTCAGGGAGATTAGCTATCGTACATTAATTCCTTGGTCATTTCTCTTTCATTTGATCACCAAGGTGTATATTGCAGTTCATGGCTAGTTGGTAATCCTTTTTCCCTAGCTTGCCCCCTTTTTTATTTATTTCGTTTTTTCTCAAATTAATTTCCCACGATCACATGGCTTACCTATTAGAATATTTTTGGGCCTCATCATGAGTAACTCCTTATAATTATATTGTTAAAAACATTGAATTAATCATCTTTATCCTCTTCTTATTTTTGAGATAAAATCATCGTGGCTGAACCACCAAGCTCAGTTTCCTCTCTGTCCACTCCTTCTGAAGGGACATTGTCACCTGTCTCTTCCAATTCTCCACCTTCAACTGGGACTCAAACTAATGAGTTCGCTCTCATTCTGAGTATTCAACCTCTTTCCTCTTGAACTCCTCCTGATGTGCCAATAGGCTACGTTGTCTACCCTCTGAATCCATTATTTGATCCTGTTAGCTCCCCGTAATTTGCTAGATTGATTGAGATACAAATTGACAAGGGTAACATCAAACCAAGCTTTAGAGCTCTACGATCTAGCCCTCCTAGTCTCAGAGAGGGATCTCTCAATATGTTTGTAAGGATATAGCTTGATACTTTTAAGAGGTTGATTTTAGGCTAGTTATTAAGTGCAAGTTTGTTTGTTTGGGTTTGGTTGGGCATGATACTTTGATAGATTTTAGATAGGAAACATGGAAGATTGTTAAGTCATTAGGCAATGGAGTCTAACAAGGTCCAGATGAGTTCATCAATGGTTTTAGGAGCATGTGCAGGGAAAGTTTACTTGGTTGGTGGATCTTTTAAGGTTATGATGGATTTATGAAATGGACATAAAGATTGAGAACAACAAACTAATAAAGGGCTGAAACAGAATCTTTTATATACTTGTAAACTCAGGGAGTTGGAAAATTGATAAGAACAGCAAGAGAATAAAAGGCAAAAGCAGAACCTAATCCATTTGATTTCAGACTGGAAACAGATAATTAACCAAGACAAACATTTCGATAAAAACATAGAAACGTAAGAAACTTATCCAACTTTCAGAGCTTTTATCATCTAGAGTAGAAAAACATTTAAGATATACAAGTAACTATAACCACAGAAAGAGAGAAAACTCTAACATCCAAAGTTACAGCTATAATGTTTCCTTAAAACAATTTCAGCTAAGTAAAGGCAAAGAGCATGATTTTAAACAGAATTCTTTGAAAAACCTAGACAAAGCTGCTTTAAAGAGATGATTCCAAGAATAGAATATTTTAATGGCAACAATATGCAGGACTATGGCATAAATCATAATTGATGCTGACTGATCTAAATTGTTCAAGGAATGGACAAGCTAAGAACTTGTTAGAGAGAAATAAATGATTTCTCTAATGTATCTAAGCAGAAGAAAACATTAAGGCAGTAAAGGACAAACAGATTTAAGGTGCCATTAGAAACATTTCTTAATCTAAATTCTTTGTCCTACTGCAACATAGCAAGATGGAAAACATAATGGAAAACTAGAAAACATAAACAAAAGAAAACTTCACCATCAACCAAGTCTATGGATCCTGCAAACAATCCTTCTCCATCAACAAGCAAATCAGATCATGCATGAGTTCCAAGACATCAATTTATCTTCAAGAGCTTCAAAGGACTATGTATTATTCGAGCATCAGTCATCAAAATCCAACAATTACAATGAGTTCTAGTGTAGTATTTATACTGCAAATGAGGCGGTGAAACTATTTTTTAGGGTTCAAATGTCATTTATGACAGAGTAAATAAGTTCCTGACCTTGATAACCACACAGGGCATAAGGTAAGAATATCTGCAACTACTTCTCTGTTTAAATCACTTTGTCTTAACTTCTGAGATAAAGATAGGTGGAAAAGATTGACTTTTCAGGATCTACCTTATCTTTACAATAATTGTCCTGATAGTTTTAAATTATATTATTTTGTGTAATAACTGTCAATTTTCCCTTTAGGACATAAAGTAGGCCACAAGTGTCAGTTTGATTTATTAAGTGAATAACTGCTTTTGTTGATGTATTTGAGGCTCTTTAGGCCTAAATCTTCTTGATTTAATTATGAAACTGCTCTTTAGGCCCTTTAGCCTTGATCTCTTCTTTAATTAATCTTCCTTGCTATCTATGCTTTGTCAATGTTTAAACAATTTGTTATATTTCTTTATCTTTTGACCTTATCCTTGGCTTTTATCCTTAATCTTTGTTTTAAGCTTTTATCTTTGTTTCCATTTAACAACTGTTTTATTCATTAATCCTTTATGCCTTTAAAACCTTGATTAGGCTTTAATCCTCTGTTTTAAGGCTCTGATTTTGCCTTAAGCCTTTATAATAACAATGGTTTCCACGTGTCCGGGCCAAAACCACCTATTTCGCATAAAAATGGAGTGTTAAACCTTGGCTGCAAAATCCACACGAAATTGTTTTTGGGCCGTCAGATTTGGGGGGTGGTAGATCTACAGCCACAGGGGAGCGCGATGGTGGAAAGTTGCACGAGTAAGGAGGTAGTGGAGGCTAGGTGGCAGACGGGGGTTGGATGACGGGAAGAAAGTGGAAGGTGGGCCAGTGGGGGTGTTATCAGTGGGATTCACGTGGACCGTTGGATCCGAGGTGATCCATGATTGGGATTTGTTTGGAGGGTGAA
Organism: Pinus albicaulis; assembly: GCA_034641835.2. NCBI lineage: Eukaryota > Viridiplantae > Streptophyta > Pinopsida > Pinales > Pinaceae > Pinus > Pinus albicaulis. The sequence goes on from CM076573.1 coordinate 484,799,827, forward strand.
TGAATGGATTACGGTCAGGTGGATGGAGGATGAGGGGGGACGAATGACCACTGTTGGATCTAGGCCTAGGGCCTTTGATCAACAGTAAATATCGTTCGAGGAAAAGGTGAAGCGGGGTAAGGGAAAAAAGGGAAGGCAGAGATGCAAGATGGTTGTTGAATCTCGAAGATCCACGGTGGGGAAGGCCCTAACAAAAACAACAGAGCAGGGATAAAGAAAAAAGGAAAAAGGGGGCTAGAAAGATAGGCGGGGGAAAGGTTTTATGAAGAAAGGAAAGGGCCGAGGGCTAAGGTGTAGGGTTTAAGGATAGCAGGAGATGGATAAAGGAGGGGAGTGCTGACAACCGTTGATCTTGGTAGATCAACAGTGCAGATCATATTGGCGGTTGAGTCATCGGGGGAGAAAAAGGGAAAATGGAATGAGAAATTTGCAATTTGCCGATGCCGATGGGAGAAGCAGGGGCGATGGAAGGAGGAGCGTTAGATCTAGGAGAGATCAACGATCGGGATTTAATCAGTGGAGGATTTATTGGCAGAAAGGGAATGGGAACGAGAAAACAAAGATTGTCGATGGAGCAAGAACCATCCGATCTGGATTAGATCAACGGCGGAGATTCACTCGGGGGATCGCATCGGCGGGGGAAAAAGGTTCAGGGGATAAGGAAAAGGTGAAGTCAGACGCGATGGAGCAATGCGATGAAGTGATGCAATGCGATGAAGCACTGCGATGGAAGGATGCACAGACCGTCCGATCCGTGGAAAATGAATGGCTCAGATCCCATAGGAGTTTCGCATCAGCGGCGGATATTTTTAAAGGAAAAAGGCCGAAATTTCGATACGTCGATGGGCCAATGGGCCGATAGGCTTGGTCACAAAGTGCGGTCTTGTGGTGGAAAAAGGGGCTAAGGCTAAGCCGAAAGGCGCTTAAGCCTGAATGTCAAAAGGAGCGGAATTAGGCCAAAATAAAGGTTTTTTAAGGGTTTTGAGGGGTTCCGATAGGGGGAAAAAAAGGGGTTCAAACCTTAATAAAAGGATTTTATCAGGTTTAAAGGGAATTTTGAAGGAAAATAAAGGGTAAAAAAAGGGTTTTTGGAAGAAAAGGGAAGGGGGAAATGAGGGATTTTTTCAAGGGAAAATGATGGAAAAATGGCTTAAAAACAGTCTCTTTTGGTATCAGCAGGGCAAATTAGAGGCTTTGATTGAAGATTTTATGAGAAATGGATAATTAGGGATAGAGAACATAGTGATATTTCTGAAACTCATAGATTTTGATGAAAATCTTGTTTTTGGAAATCCATGGACTAATCTATCCATCATCAGATATAACATAATAGATGGCTAACAGTGGCTCCACTTAGGGAGGACAGCTATCTTTTTAGGTGTACAGAACCTCAGTTATCAATCTTCTGGCTTTCAGTAGACCAGTGCCTCATCCATTGGGCAGAATCTCTTTTCTTTCTTGCTGATCTTTCTCTGAAAAAGACAACTTTATCAATCTGTATCCTAGCATTTTACTTCCTTTGAGTGCATTTGAACTAGAAAACTCTTTTGACATTTTATTTTTGAAAACAGAAATAAACTATCTAATCTGATCCTTATTTCTTCTAATAGTCCAGATTAAACTGTTAAACTCTTTATTTCTCCACCTAACTATCTACCTATCAAGATTAGACTGTTTGAAAAATTTTATTCTCTATTTCTAAAACAGGAAATTTAAAACATAGTCAAATCAGGATTAAACTACCTAATTTTCTATGGTGTCTATGGTTGTATGTACAAGCTGCACATAGACTTTATTTGCAGAAATTTAAAACAAAATTTGTGAAAGCTTAAGATCTGAAAATTATAAACATCCTTCTATTCTTTTTCCAACTCTGGTTTTGATCTATTTAGAGCTTTATTTTTCCTTTTCTTAGTTCAGATTTTGAGTTTGTTTGAACCATTCTTTTCTATCCTAATCTATTCTACTGATAAGCCAAGATTATATAGTTTGGAAAATCTTCGTCACTGACCTATCAACATGAAATTCAAATTTACTCGATCATGTTTAAGTTGTATGATTGAATAATTACAAGTAGTGGCATTTGAGTTTGCACACAAACATTATTTTGTATAAAATTAAATCAGAAAGATAAGGCCATGATTTGTCTTTTTTGAGGCATCTTTATCTATCTCTTTGGTTTTTTTTTAAGCATGTGGAACCAGTATCTTTTCAATCTCCTAATCTATCTTTCTTTCAATAATTTTAAGTCTGAAATAATGTTTCATCAATCAAAGTTTCTACTAACTTATCAACATAAATTTAAAGCATGTTCATCCATGATTAGGCTAGACGACTGAACAAGATATCATTTTGAAACAGTAGTGGCATTTAGACTTGCACACTTTCAGAACTTCTCTTTTTTTGGGTATGGGGTTGTACCTTTTCTTCTAACTGCCCTCTTTTTCCTTTTTCTATTGTTTTTGTGTTTTTCTTTTTCAAATTTAAAAAGCAATTGTATATACAATGAAAAAGTTTTGAAACTAAGATTCTTGGCAAAAATAGTGTTTGATCATCTTGTCATTGACAGGACCTCCAAACATTTCAATTCCATCAAGTTCCTTCAAAAAGAAAGCATTGTTGCCTCTCACTGAATCAATGATATAGGGGTCTTTCCACAGATTTTCAAATTTTCCATGCTTTCCTTTCTCTTCCCTTCTAGAATCCCACTTTAGAACCATATTTCCAACTGGGAAATCATTTGCTTTAGTCCTTTTGTCAAATAGTTTCTTGATGTTCTCTTGGACTATTTGTGTTTTGTTGTACACTTCCTCTCTTGACTGTTGTAAATGAATGGTTTGATTGATCCTTCTTTGCATATCATTTTCTTCAGCTTATACTTCTTGAAGAAGTTTCGTGACTGGAACTCCAAGGATGTTGGGAAGACTGCATCCATACCATAAACTAGCTTATAGGGAGACATATTTATTAACTTTTTGGTGGTTAATCTATCAGCCCATAAAGCATGAATAAGCTTACTATGCCATGATTTCTGATTCTGCTCCAACAGTTTTTTGATAATATTGACAAGGATTTTGTTGGAGGATTCAGCTAATCCATTCCCTTGGGGATAGTAGGCAGTAGAATGACCCAATGTGATATGATATTTATAGCAGAATTCAACCATTTTTTTAGACTTGAAAGCAGCAGCATTATCTGTGATAATTTTTCTGACAACCAAATCTGGATAGTATGTTGGTTTCAAGGAAATTGATAATGACAGAGTTAGTAGCATTCCTAGAAGGTATGGCTTCTATCCACTTGGTAAAATAATCAGTGGCAGTGAGGATCCACTTATGTTGGACTGAAGAAGATGGGTGAATCTCCCCAATGAATTCCAAACCCCATTGTTGAAAGGGAGCCTCAACACTAATAGGCTGCAAAGGTGGTGGTAAGAGTTTTCTCCTGCCATCAAAGATTTGGCACTTGTGGCAAGACATGACTAACTTATGGGTGTCTGGGAAAAGGGTGGGCCAATAGTATCCAAACCTGAGGATCGTGTTTGTTGTGGTCTTCCAGTTAAGATGTCCTCCACATTCTCCCTCATGTAGCTCATGCATGAATTTTCCAGCAGCAACCTCAAGTAAACATTTAAGTAAAATCCCCACAACATTTTTCCAATACAAAGCTCCATCTAATATACAATAATTTAAAGCCTTCTGTTTGACAAATCTAGCTTTTCTTTTTTACAAAGAAGGAGGAGCATTCAGATAAAGCAACACATATATGATGTCAGCATACCAAGGAGAGTTCATGAATGTTTCTTCAATGAATGGTGCTATGCATTCTTCTATCTCTTCCAAAATATCAACCATGTTCATATCTAAAGCTTGGAAGTTTGACTCAGCCATGAGTTTTGCTAATCCCTGCCCTTTGATGAGCTTGGTGAGTCTGATCTCTAAGTCATATTCTAAAATGGTAGCAATCCACTTGCCCCTTTTACCATCAGGGTCTTGATTAAGTATATCTTTGACAACCATGTTTGGGACAAAGGCTATGATATGTGAATGCAAAATATAAACTCTAAAATCCTTCAAAGCTTTGATTAAGTCAAAGGCTTGTTTCTCCATAATGTTATAATTTAGAGTGGCATCTCTTAAGGCTTTGCTGAAGAAAGCTATGGGCTTCTCTTGCCCCATGATGTTCTTTTGCAACAATATTGCTGCCAAAGTATGTTCAGAGGCAAAGGAGAAAATGTAAAATTCTTTGGTGAAGTCATGGCTGATTAAGACTTGTGTTTGTGTGAGTGCTTGTTTTACCAGCTAAAAAGATTGTTTTTCTTCCACATTAAACTTCACTCCTACTTCATTTTTCAACAGATTCGTGATATTTCTTAGGAGCTCAGCAAGGTTAGGGATGAATCTTATTAGGAAGTTAATCTTTCCAATGAAATATTGCATCTCTTTAATGTTCCTAGGATGGCTGATTTGTAAGATGCCTTCTATTCTTTTGGGATCTATCTTGATTCCTTCCTCAGAGATGATGTGACCTAAGAGTTTTCCTTCCTGAAGGCCAAACAAATTTTCTTAGGATTTAGGGACAGGCCATACTTTATACATTTTTCAAAGACTTTTCTCAAGTGGAATAAGTGCTCCTTATCAGTCCTAGAGTAGACAGTTATGTCATCAAGGTATATGACTATGAAGTAACCTATGTCTTCTGAAAAAAGCTATGTCCATTTCCCTTTGGAAAGTAGCCCCTGCATTCATTAAACCGAATGGAATTTTAACATACATGAACATACCCCAAGGTGTAGTGAAAGCATTTTTAAGTTGGTCACTTGGAAAGACTAGAACTTAGTTATAACCTAAGAAGCCATCTAGTAATGAAAATCTTTGTGAACCAACTACCTTTTGGAGTATATGATCCATTTTAGGCAAGGGGTAATTTTCTTTCAAGGAGGCTTTGTTCAAATTTCTGAAGTCAATACAAAGCCTAATCTCTCCGGTCTTCTTCCTAACTGACACAAGGTTGGACACCCATTCTGAGTATCGGACAGGGACTATGATCCCGACATCGTACATCTTTTTTATTTCTTTCTCAACTGAGGGTAAGAAGAGGGGGTTTATTCTTCTCAACTTTTGTTTAAATGGTTTCTGATTTTCTTTCAGAGGAATTTTATGTTGGATGATTTTGGTGTCATAGGATTTCAAGTCTTCATACCCCCAAGCAAACACATCTTTAAATTCTCTAAAAAGATCAATGTATTTTTGTTTTGTGTGAGATGGAAGAGTTTTGGACAACTTAATTATTTTGGGCTCTTTAATCCCTCCAATGTTACACTCTTCTACATTTGTTTCAGTGGGTTCCATCTTGGGTTTTTTAGCTACATCGTTAAAATCAAACAACTCTTCTAGTGGTGTAAGGCCTCTTGGAAAGGTGTCATCTTTGTACTGCAGAATTTCGAGTTTTCTTTGATCTGATTTATCAAATACTTCTGCAACACAAGGGTTTTGAAGGTGGTTTATATCATCATTAAAGGGTAGCTCTGTTTTGGGAGTTTCTTTTTCAGCAGAATTATTTCTTTCAAATCTCAAACTCTATTTTGTGCTTGAAAAGTCATTTCTTGATTGCAGAAAATCATCTATTTGGTCATAATTTTCAAACACTTGCCAATGGTTCAAGTTGTCTGGTACAGTAGGCTTGTTCTTTATTTTGATGAGGCATTGATTATTTTCATAAGGTAAAGAGCAATTGCTGGTAGCAAAGGCAAGCTCATTGGCAAGGCTGTTTTGGGCCCTAGGGATGAAAGTGAGCTCATATTTCTCAAAGGTTTTGAGAAGTTCTAGGGCAGCATTTCTATGTTCCCTTAACCTAGGATTTTTGGCTGAATATTCTCCCTTAATTTGATTGATGATTAGTTCAAAATCTCCTTGGATCAAAATTTTCTTGGCTTTGAGATTTTTAAGTAAGTATAGACCAATAAGGAGAGCCTCATATTCTGCAATATTATTGGTGCATTGAAAATCTAACCTATAGGAATGGCTTTCATTTGTGTTGTGGATCCAAACACCAGCTCCTAATCTGGCCTTACCATAAGAACCATCAAAGCTTATATGCCAAAGGGTGTCAGGTTCAGTTTTGTCAATGTTCTATACTTCGGGGCTGCTAGAGTTTTGGGAGTCATTTTCTTGATTAGAGAGCTGGTTTGATTGTTCTGGAGGACTTAGTTCTCTTTCATTTTCATTCACTTGTTCATTTATGTAATTTTCATTGTACAGGATGAAGGAATCAAGGTCTGAGTGGATGGAATAAATTGGTGTGTTATTTGGCCTATCTATGTTACTCACCATGTATTTCATGTGAGATTCCCGATACAATCTTCTTGTTTGATTGAAGACTGGGATGGTGGCATAGGTCATATCCATTTGAAGGCTGCCCTGGAGTTTGGCCCCCCGTGATCTAGATAAAAGCATGTCATACTTTGGGGGGATGTCAGCCACGACTATATCCATGACTAGACTCTTAGCGGGGATTTGTGCCAGATTGACACACAGATCCTTGATTAGGCCCAGACACTTAACCTTACTGGAATCAAAAGAATACAAGTCTTTGTAGGGCTTTGTGATTTCTAGGCCCAATCTTTCCATCACAACCTTTGGCATGAGATTGTGTGAGGCACCGGAGTCTAGCATAGCATTATGCAGAATTTTGGCATGTGTGTTTAGACTGACATAGAAAGGAAGGACTGCTCCTTCTTGATATCTTCCTTCTACTTCAAGAACAAACAACAGTTCTGGTTTATCATCAGTTAAGTTCAAGGTATCAGTATCCTTGCCTATGTTTAACACTTTGAAAATCTAGGATCTATATACCTCTTGGGTTACCAATTCAATGAGGGGTATAGTGATCTTGATTTTGGCAATCTCCCCCTCAAAACTGAAAGGCACAGGTATCTTTGTTGCATTTACATCAGTTTTATCAGCCATGAACTTTTCTACATTTTTAATTTGCTGATTCCGATTTGATGGTTTGGACAGTAAGGTTTTTTCAGGGCCACTATTTGAAGTACTAGGGCAGCTTGAATCATTACTAGGCTGGCTAGTCTTTTGGTTGTTTAGTTCAGTCTTTTTAGCCATAGTATTTGTGTTTTCTACTGTCTTTTTAGGGATAGGTTCAAAGGTTTTTCTAATAGCAGTGTTTGGCTGATTTGTTTTAGGAACATCTTGACTCTTCTTGCTCCTAAGGTTATACTGCTTATGGAATTCCATTATGGCATTCTCAAATCCTATTCTATAGTCTTCGAAATATTCCTATGATTTTTCATTTGGTTTTGAAGAAAACATCCTTTGCTCTTCTTCAGTAAGGAATGTGTTATCCTCATCATCTGAACCTATGACATTTACATGGTCTTCTTCCAACTGCTCAAGCTCTCTTTCTTCTTCATCTACATAGTTGTCTTGGAAAGGGGGTCTGATTTGTTGGTCACTCTCTCTTTGTCTGATTTGAGGTTGATTTCTCCTAACGTTTTGATTTTGATTCTGGGATTGGTTTCTATTTTGAGGAGGTGTTAGGTTTTCTCTATATTGAGCTCTTTCATATATGCTCATCCTCTTCATCGTCTCCTCCATCATCCTTTCCATTTTTGAGTCAGATGTGGAAGGTGCAGCTTCATCCCTAAATGATAACCTCTTCTCAGTCTTCATTATAGCTCTCTTCTCAATCAGATTTGCTTCTACACTAAGAGCTCCCTTCTGCATGTCTTCTAAAGTTAAGGGGTCCCTTTCTCTTAGCTGATAGGCCATTTCGGGATCAAATCCTTCAGGGAATTTGGCCAAAGCTGAGCCTTGTGGAGGTTTCAAATCTAGGGGTAATGCGTTATAAACACTATTAAATCTAGTGCAATAATTTTGAACACTTTCCCCAGTGTTTCTCTTGAGGTTGTTGTAATCTAAAAGTATTTGGAGAGGGTTCTTCCTAATTTCCCATTTGTTTATGAATGTTTGAAGTAAAGAAGGGAGATCATTTATACTATTAGGAGTTAAGTTCTTAAACCATTTTCTTGCTTCTCCCCCAAAACTTTGGGCAGACAATCTGAGCATAACGGTTTCATCATCTATCTCATTTCTATCAAAATAGTCATTCATCTTGTCCACATGTTGTGAAGCAGTAATAAAACTATTAGCATCATATAATGGAATCTTGGACTGATAGTCCTATGGAAAATTTGCTAAAGGTAAAGGAAGGACTAAAGGGGCATACCATGTTGCCATGATAGGAGGTTGTGGAAAAAATGGGGGGTTTACAAGTGGAGGGTTTATGAAAGGAGGGGGAGGATGGAATGGAGTAGTTTGAACAGTGGGTGTATGGATAACAGAAGTACTTGGACCAACAAGAGATTGTTGAGCAGATCTAGGATGAGAGAAACCAAAGTTATGAATGAAATGCAGATCATGTGGGGTGGTTTCTCTGTTATCAGTATGTTCACCACTATATTGGGGTGAGTGTGGAGGCTCAAATTCTATCTGATCTATATCACTAAGTGACTTAGTTCTAGATGGGTTTCTTATGAATGGTAAGTCAACTTGTGTATCCTGCAGAGCTGAGAGATTTTTAGGGACAGAATTAGCTCTATAAATTGGTCTGACAACAGTTGAAGTCTTGGATTTAGGAGATTTCCTGAGGATACTTTCTGGATTATCAACTATCTTAGGAGGATTTGGGTCTGGGTGTGATCTGGTATAGGTCCTTCATGGAGCCAGATCTCTTTATTCTCACAAGGTATAACTAGGCCTTAAAAACTGTTTAGGATTGATTTGACACAATCCTAGAACAACCTATGGGACGAGTGGAATAAGGAAGGCCTACTGGAGGCTAGTTGAGTCACCAGGTGGAAACTTTTAGCTTTTCTAAAGGTAAAATGTTTAATGGTCCACCACTAAATTCTTGATAAAAAATCAATCTAGGGAGTCCTTTTGGGTTTTTAGTTTCTTTATGCAGCCTTAAGGTTAATGAGTATCCCTTAACAAGTCATCATCTTGATAGGATGATGAAGTAATTAGTTTCTACTTTGGCTATGGGTTGGTTTTAAAGTCAGACTAGGGATGTATATGAGTCTATAAGAGTTTTTCAGGCTACTATGAACTCAGGTGTCCTACCGTGATCACCACTATGTTAGTTCCCCGTAATTTTCTAGATTGATTTAGATACAAATTGACAAGGGTAACTTCAAACCAATCTTTAGAGCTCTAGGATCTAACCCTCCTAGTCTCAGAGAGGGATCTCTCAATATTTTTGTAAGGATATAGCTTGATACTTTTAAGAGGTTGAATTTAGGCTAGTTATTAAGTGCAAGTTTGTTTGTTTGGGTTTGGTTGGGCATGATACTTTGATAGATTTTAGATAGGAAACATGGAATATTGTTAAGTCATTAGGCAATGGAGTCTAACAAGGTCCATATGAGTTCATCAATGGTTTTAGGAGCATGTGCAGGGCAAGTTTAATTAGTTGGTGGATCTTTTAAGGTTATGATGGATTTATGAAATGGACATAAAGATTGAGAACAACAAACTAATAAAGGGCTGAAACAGAATCCTTTATATACTTGTAAACTGAGGGAGTTGGAAAATTCATAAGAACAACAAGAGAATCAAAGGCATAAGCAGAGCCTAATCCATTTGATTTCAAACTGAAAACAGATAATTAACCAAGACAAACATTCAGATAAAAACATAGAAAGGTTAGAAACTTATCCAACTTTCAGAGCTTTTATCATCTAGAGCAGAAAAACATTTAAGATATACAAGTAACTATAACCATAGAAAGAGAGAAAACTCTAACATCCAAAGTTACAGCTATAATGTTTCCTTAAAACAATTTCAGCTAAGTAAAGGCAAAGAGCATGATTTTAAACAGAATTCTTTGAAAAACCTAGACAAAGTTGCTTTAAAGAGATGATTCCAAGAATAGAATATTTTAATGGCAACAATATGCAGGACTATGGCATAAATCATAATTGATGCTGACTGATCTAAATTGTTCAAGGAATGGACAAGCTAAGAACTTGTTAGAGAGCAATAAATGATTTCTCTAATGTATCTAAGCAGAAGAAAACATTAAGGCAGTGAAGGACAAACAGATTTAAGGTGCCATTAGAAACATTTCTTAATCTCCTTTGTACGTCCTCTTGCCTTTTATTGCAAGATGGAAAACATAATGGAAAACTAGAAAACATAAACAAAAGAAAACTTCACCATCAACCAAGCCTATGGATCCTGCAAACAATCCTTCTCCATCAACAAGCAAATCAGATCATGCATGAGTTCCAAGACATCAATTTATCTTCAAGAGCTTCAAAGGACTATGTATTATTCGAGCATCAGTCATCAAAATCCAACAATTACAATGAGTTCTAGTGTAGTATTTATACTGAAAATGAGGCGGTGAAACTATTTTTTAGCGTTCAAATGTCATTTATGACAGAGTAAATAAGTTCCTGACCTTGATAACCACACAGGGCATAAGGTAAGAATATCTGCAACTACTTCTCTGTTTAAATCACTTTGTCTTAACTTCTGAGATAAAGATAGGTGGAAAAGATTGACTTTTAAGGCTCTACCTTATCTTTACAATAATTGTCCTGACAGTTTTAAATTATATTCTTTTGTGTAATAACTATCAATTTGCCCTTTAGGACATAAAGTAGGCCACAAGTGTCAGTTTGATTTATTAAGTGAATAACTACTTTTGTTGATGTATTCGAGGCTCCTTAGGCATAACTCTTCTTGATTTAATTATGAAACTGCTCTTTAGGCCCTTTAGCCTTGATCTCTTGTTTAATTAATCTTCCTTGCTATCTATGCTTTGTCACTGTTTAAACAATTTGTTATATTTCTTTATCTTTTGACCTTATCCTTGGCTTTTATCCTTAATATTTGTTTTAAGCTTTTATCTCTGTTTCCATTTAACAATTGTTTTATTCATTAATCCTTTATGCCTTTAAAACCTTGATTAGGCTTTAATCCTCTGTTTTAAGGCTCTGATTTTGCCTTAAGCCTTTATAATCATCTTTTGCTGACTTTTGCCACTTTCAGACTTCTTCAAACCTTTGATTCATCTGTTTTTAACTATGTTTTCTTCTTTAATCTGCCAATTATGCTTTTAATCTTCTGTCTGCCTCCTTTGGTCTTCGACTTTACTGATTCTTTTCTGTTTCTTTGTGCAGGGTTTCCCTTTGGTGCGCTGGAGGGTTTTGTGTTTCAATTAGTGGTTATGAAACACTGATTAAAAACTTTGAATTAAAAACCCCATCCCTTTTTGTTTCAGGCTCTCGAATCGTCATCTTGAGGCCTCAATCTTTACCTCGACTTTGGGATGGCCCCTTGGGCTTGGGGCACCATCAAACCTATGTATAAAACATAAAACGTTATAAAATCCTGTGAATTTAGGGTATAACTGCTTTGTAGAGGTTTAAAGGAGGCAGAAGGAGCAGTGAGATGAAAGGAGAATGCGTGGAAAGGTTTCATGGTGGAACAGTGAAGAAACTGGTTTGAAAATGGAATTATGGCGCGAAATGGGGATAGGTGGTTTTGGGAATACCACCGGTGCTTTTCGCGCTGTAGATGGTGGTTAGCGGTTTAGGCCCAAACGGACACAATACCATACAATGTTCGCCACGTGTCCGGGCCAAAACCACCTATTTCACGTAAAAATGGAGTGTTAAACCTTGGCTGCAAAATCCACGTGAAATTGTTTTTGGGCCATCAGATTTAGGGGGTGGTAGATCTACGGCCACAGGGGAGCGAGATGGTGGAAAGTTGCGCGAGCGAGGAGGTAGTGTAGGCCAGGTGGAAGACGGGGGTTGGATGAAGGGAAGAAAGTGGAAGGTGGGCCAGTGGGGGTGTTATCAGTGGGATTCACGTGGATAGTTGGATCCGAGGTGATCCAGGGTTGGGATTTGTTTGGAGGGTGAATGAATGGATTACGGTCGGGTGGATGGAGGACGACCACCATTGGATCTAGGCCTAGGGCCTTTGATCAACGGTAAATATTGTTCGAGGAAAAGGTGAAGCAGGGTAAGGGAAAAAATGGAAGGCGGAGATGCAAGATGGTTGTTGGATCTCGAAGATCCACAGTGGGGAAGGCCCTAATAAAAACAACAGAACAGGGATAAAGAAAAAAGGAAAAAGGGGGCTAGAAAAATAGGCGGGGGGAAGGTTTTATGAAAAAAGGAAAGGGCCGAGGGCTAAGGTGTAGGGTTTAAGGATAGCAGGAGATGGATAAAGGAGGGGAGTGCCGATAGCCATTGATCTTGGTAGATCAACGGTGCAGATCATATCGGCGGTTGAGTCATCGAGGGAGAAAAAGGGAAAATGGAATGAGAAATTTGTGATTTTTCTATGCCAATGGGAGAAGCAGGGGCGATGGAAGGAGGACCGTTAGATCTGGGAGAGATCAACGGTCAGGATTTAATCGTCGGAGGATTCATCAGCATAAAGGGAATGGGAACGAGAAAACAAAGATCGCTGATGGAGCAAGAACCATCCGATCTGGATTAGATCAACGATGGAGATTCACTTGGGGGATCGCATCGGCGAGGGAAAAAGGTTCAGGGGATAAGGAAAAGGTGAATTCTGACGCGATGGAGCAATGCGATGAAGTGATGCGATGTGATGGAGCGTTGCGATGGAAGGATGCGCAGATTGTCTGATCGGCAGAAAATGAATGGCTCAGATCCCATCAGAGTTTCGCATCGGCGGCGGATATTTTTAAAGGAGAAAGGTTGCGGGGACTTGCGAAAGGTCGAAATTCCAATACGCCAATAGGCCGATGGGCCGATAGGCTTGGTCACAGAGCACGGTCTTATGGCGAAAAAAGGGGCTAAGGCTAAGTCGAAAGGTGCTTAAGCCTGAATGTCAAATGGAACGGAATTAGGCCAAAATAAAGGTTTTTTAAGGGTTTTGAGGGGTTCCAATAGGGGAAAAAAGGGGTTCAAACCTTAATAAAAGGATTTTATCAAGTTTAAAGGGAATTTTGAAGGAAAATAAAGGGTAAAAAAAGGGTTTTTGGAAGAAAAGGGAAGGGGGAAATGAGGGATTTTTTCAAAGGGAAAATGATGGAAAAATGGCTTTAAAACAGTCTCTTTCGGTATCAACAGGGAAACTTAGAGGCTTTGATTGAAGATTTTATGAGAAATGGATAATTTAGGGATAGTGAACACAATGATATTTCTTAAACTCATAGATTTTGATGAAAATCTTGTTTTTGGAAATCCATGGACTAATCTAGCCATCATCAGATATAACATAATTTATAGATGGATAACAGATCCCATTAACATCTCCCCTCAACAGCCCTATAGTCCATATGATACACCCGACATACCGTTTGTGAATTCACTGCATCCATCTTGAAGCACTGCCCATCAGTTATTGTCGATGGCTTCTGAGGGAGAAGTTTCATCCCCCCTGGAGGTTTCAAGCACCATCATTGGTGTAGATGAGACTATATATGAGGGACCCCAATTCCCTCCCGAGAGTTTTCCCTATGCGATGACTCAGCCTTCCTCCCAGCCGTATATTCCGCAGAATTACACCTCGTTGAGACACCTGATCTTGAGTATGTCAAGTGACATTCCTTTGTATTACAATAATATTTGGAAGAATATTGGAGTATCTACCCTTGATCTGAGTGTTTCCAACATAATCGTTCCATGCCTGCTCGAACTATAGTCACGCCTACTTCTGTAAAGCCAATTGTTTGCGGATGTGTTTTAGCACCTCTTGTTAGTACTCCTCTATCGATCCCATCGACTTCAGTTTCTGGAGGAGTTCCTACCCTATCAAAATTTTCCCAACCTACCATTGGACCATCTATGAGTGGATCTTCAGCTTACATTTCGGGTTCCTCTCAAGCCGCTGGCAGCATTCCCATGCCTGTTGGATTGTCTGGTCCAACAGGGTCCGAATATGATCAATATTAGCAATTTTTGCAGAGCCTTAACCAGCAGTATTATCTCCCGTATGGTTCCCAGTAGTTTCAAACTCAATCGATAAATCCTCAGGGATTTCAAGGACAACCTGGTTTCTAGCCAGGGGGTTACGTCTATCAGCAAGGTTTTACCTATGGTCAAAATTGACCTTATGGACCACAAGGGCAACCTTTCCTGCAACAGGCAACACCTTACATACAAAATAATCAACCTTTTTTTCATCAAGTTCATTTTCCTATTTTCATCAGGGGCAACCTTCTGGTCAACCAGGTCAACCCTAATTTCAGCAGGGTCAGCCTTTTGTCCATCAAGGACAACCCTCCATTCAACCGAATCTGGTATTTGTTCGTCTAGGTCCTCAAGTACAACTTGGTCCTCAGGTAAAACCTAGCCCTCATGTACAACTTGGACCTCATGTACAACCTAGCCCACAGGTACAACCTACTCCTTAAGCACAACCTGGTCCTCAGGTTCAACGTGGTCCTGAGCCGCAACCTGGTTACTCAGGTACAACCTGGTCCTCAGGTGAAACCTGGTCAACCTCAGCAACTTCAAGGTATCATCCAGCAACCTTAGGGTTAACCCCAAGGCAATCCATACCAAACCTTCCAGCAGCCGCAAAATCCATATGCTGCGAACTATGGTCAACCTAGACCTCAGTGGTCTATTATAGGTCAAAATCCGTTTTGGGTCAGCAACCCGGATATGGTTAGAATCCACAAGCTTTTAAACTTTATGGACAGTATCAAGGTTTCAATCCTTATGGGAACAACCCTTCGGGGCAGAACCCTTGGGGGCAGAATTTCTCCCAACCCAGTTGGCATCCACAAATGGGCATGTATCAAAGACCAAACACCATGCCTTTCAATCCGCAATTTATATTTCTTGTGACGTTGGAACTTCCTGATGTGTCAAGATTTACCAATGATCCAATTCTTCACAATCCATATTACTTCCCGGTTCCAACCAAAATTCCGAGCGATTGCCCCAAGTTTGAAGGCAAATCTGGGGAATACCCCCAGGCACATGTTATGACGTACCATATTTAGTGCTCCTCCAACTCCTAGGTTGAAGATTCTATCTGTTTACGTCTCTCTCAAAGAACGTTGACTGTTTTTGCTACAAATTGGTACATTGAACTTCCGCGCGGAACTTTTTCAGGATTTCAATTCCTTAGCCATGGCCTTCCTTATGCATTTTCAGTTGCTTGTTCATTATAAAACAAGAACCCACCTCCTGGCATCCTTAAAGCAAAATAATGCTACGCAAATCTCTGATCATGTCCATGAATGGAGAAGGAATCGTCGTTTAATCAAATTTGACATTCTTGATCAACTGCTGACATAATGGTTTACCAAATCATTCGCCAATCAGATCACTAAGGATATCGCTATGGGGGTAGTTGTCACAGAAGATCAAGCCATATCTCGTTCCAAATATCTCAATCTGGTTTACTCTTAGTCTGGCACGTTATACCATATCTTGCCTGATGCTCCACGCCCGAGTTCTAAGTATGAAGCCTCAAAAGCTCCGGTGACACCACCGGTAGACTGCGTCATTGGTTCTATTTCCCAGACTTCACAGAAGTCTTCTTCTACTTCTAAGCATAAATTGTCTTCTTTCTCTGATTATGTTCCTCATAATCCAATCCTAGAAAATCTTCATAGGTTAACATTGTTCAGTCTTCTGCGGCCGATAAATCTTTTAAAGGAAAAAATAAGGGAAAAGGAAAATCTATATCTAATGCCCCAAAACAGGATTCCTCCAAACCTCACACTGATGATGGAGCTAAACATAAACTGAAGTATCCTTGCCTAATATGTGATGATGAGCATTACACTAAGGATTGTCCACGATGGGCCAAGGTGAGTTGATTTTTGAAAGGCACCCAAGGGACTCCGGTTATTCTCAAGGAACTGTTTCCATCACAGCAAACTCAAATGGTGGAACAACCTCAGTCTTCCACCCCTTTTTGTTCTCAAGTTTTCATGATGAATGGTACTACACCCATATCTATCGCTACCAAATCTAAATATTATGTGGAACCACATCAGCCGGTGGGGAAATAAATCTTTGATCTTCCTACTCCTTCTCCCCCGCCCACTTCTATCCCTCTTCATATTGAAATACCTAATTCTGATCTCATTGTACGTCCATCTTCTAAACACGTGCTCTGCAAGTCCTCCTATAATCTAAATGCCCTCGCCGCTCAACATTACAATATTGTTGAATATTTGGCTTAGGCGCCATCCGCTATGTCCACGCTAGAGGTACTTCATATTTTTCCATCACAACGAAAGGCATTGTTATCCGCAATTGGAGGAGTTGATCCATCCAATTCAAACCTTATTACTTTTGATCTAGATAATTTTGTCCCACATCTCCCTCATCAACTTGCTTTGATTATCCAAGTCGGTATTAATGGCAATAATATCCATCGGGCGCTCGTGTATGAAGGTGCATCTACATGCATTATGTCTGTTTCGTGTTGGAAATCCATTGGTTCTCCAACTCTCAATCAGTTTCTGAATACTTTGGAGGCCTTCAACGGGAGAGATTCTCGTCCTTTTGGTATTTTTCCAAATTTGCGTATCACGTTGGAAGGAAAAACATCAACGTTGAGGTTCAAGTTGTTGATTCCAAGCTCAATTATTATCTCCTCCTCGGTTGCAGTTGGACTCGTGCTATTATTTGCGTGTCATCCACCCTCTTTCGTGTTCTTTGTTTCCCGCACAAAGGAAATATTATCATTTTTTATCAGTTGTCCTTGTTTTCTTCCACTTCTTCTGAAGGCAATGTTTTGTATGTAGACCATACCACCACACCTTATGAGAGTGTGGGGGTAGGGATTTTCAAATATTCGGCCCTTATGGGTCTATTTTCTCTTCCTCGACCAAACACTTCTCAGGTCAATATGATTTTTGCTTCTTCTGATCCCTAGATCATCCCCTCACCTGATCAGGTTGATTCGTCTGGTGATGTAATGACGTTAAGCCCAATAGAGGTCAATTATTGTGAAATCATCTCGACTTTGGCTAATGATTCCAAACATGCTACTTCTAGCATGTGTTTTGATGTGTACTCCCAATCTCCCTAGCTCGGTTCCTCGAATTCATCTAATCCCCTGAATAAGATATTTCCATCTGACGAGAGTATTGTGGAAACTATTTCTCTCGAGGAAACCCCTTGGAATGATATCCATCATTGTTCGTCATTTCTCCTGAGACCTGGAGTAGCTTAGTCGTGTCATGAAAATATTGCTCCCCATGTTCCATATGACCCGCTGCCGATCTCGATGTCAGCCCATGAGGTTTTTTCTGAAGGGAACATGGGTATTATTACTGAGACTATGCCTATCGACATTTCTTTGAAACCAAGAATTGTCGAGAATATTCATATTGGGGTGACTTGGTCTCAAGACAAGGTCAATCTCTATACTAGTCTCTTTCAAGAATTTCGAGATGTTTTTGCATGGTCCTATGAGGAAATGTCTAGCATCGACCCGAGTATAGTGGTGGATGAAATACCGACTTATCCTGATGTGAAGCCTATTCGTCAGTGACTTCGCCTTGTGCACCCTAGAAAGGCAGATGCCATAAAGGGAGAGGTTGAAAAATTCTTAAGGCTGGATTCATTTATCCCATCCCGTTGATAGATTGGGTGTCCAATATTGTCCCTGTCAATAAAAAGCAGGGTATCATTCGCGTTTGCGTTGATTACCGAGATATCAATCGAGCCTGCCCAAAGGATAACTATCCCACTCTGTTTATTGACCAGATCATCGATGAATGCACTGGGAGTGAGATATTCTCCTTTATGGATGGTTTTTTTGGCTACAAACAGATTAACATTTTTCTAGTTGATCAACACAAGACTCCCTTTATATGTCCATGGGGAACCTTTGCTTACAAAAATCTCCCTTTCGGTCTGAAGAATGTCGGTGCTACTTTCCAATGCGCAATGTCTCATGCTTTCCATGACGTTAAGCACATCATGTAACCTTATCTGGGTGACCTCCCTGCTCATTCAGTTAAGAGCCCCGACCATCCTGCACACCTTTAAGAGATTTTTCTACGTTGCCAACATTACAATATTCGGTTGAATCTGCATAAGTGTGTTTTCTGCGTTGAATCTGGCAGACTCCTTAGGTTTTTCATCTCTAAAGAAGGCATTTGTCTTGATCCCTTGAAAGTCGAGGCTATCATTAATTTACACCCTCCCTCCTCTTTATCACAATTGCAGTCTTCAAGGGAAAGCTAATTTCCTACATCGTTTCGTTCCCAATTATGCGGAGCTTGCTAATGGTTTTACACAATTACTGAAACAAGGGATCCCATTTCTATGGGACGAAGTTTCTCAACTCTCCTTCTATTATTTAAAGAACATTCTCATCAATTCTCCTTTAATGCAACCCCCAAATTATCATCGTGACTATTTTTTGTACTTAGTAGCTTCCTCCAATACCATAGCTATGGTACTCGTCTAGGATGACAAATATGGTATTGAGCATGTTATCTATTACCTCAGTCGTAACCTTATGGATACAAAGAATCGATATTCCCATGTTGAGAAACTGGATTTAGATGTGGTACATGATGTTTAGCGCTTTCGGCATAATATTCTTTTACGCACGACTACCGTGATCTCTGACTCCAATCCTGTGACTTATATCTTGACCCGCTAATTGCTGGGGGGAAAATATTCAAAATGGATTTTCATTTTACATGAGTTTGATTTGGAATTCACTGCTGCCAAATCAAAGAAATCATTGGTTTTCGTTGAATTAATATGCTCCCTTCCCTCTGCCTCCACTCCATCTAATCTCGATAAGCACATTCCAAACGACACTCTCTTCATGATAAGCACTATTGATCCATGGTACGGTGATATCATCGTGTATCTCTAGACCCAAACTTTCTGATCTGAGTTGGACAAGTCTGATCGTCGATGGATTCGACATCATTCCGAACCGTATCGTATCATTGGGGATACTTTATACCGAGTTAGCATCGATTCGATTCTTCACTACTGTTTGACTTTCGAAGAAGTTGAGAGAGTGCTCAATGACTGCCACTCTGGGGCATGTGGTGGTCATATGTATGGCTATGAAATAGCTCAAAAAATCCTTCGTGTTTGTTACTTCTGGCCTTCTATTTTCAAATATTGCATCCTTTCCCTCCGTAAATTCCATGCTTGCTAGATTTATCAGCGCAAGATGCACGCCCCACCCGCACCCTTACACCCAATTGTTACCATCAGCCCATTTTCCAATTGGGGCATCGACTTCATGACATGTAACCTTCACTAGGTCAAGGGGAATGCTTATATCATTGTCGTTGTGGACTATTTCACTAAATGGGTCAAGGTGATGCCTACATATGTTGTTGACGGTAAAATCATGGCTCAATTTCTCTTCAATCATGTTATCGCATGATTCGGTGTTCCTCATGCCATTGTCACCTACCATGGCTCTCATTTTCGCCATTACATGATGGTTGAGCTGGTTTCTTAGTTGGGCTTGCATCACGACATCTCAAGTCCATATTACCCTCACGCCAATGGCCAAGTTGAAGCAGTAAATAAAGTTTTAGTTACTATGCTTCATCGCACTATTGGGATGCATAAGTCGAATTGGCATCTCATGTTGTTTTCATCTCTCTGGGCATACCGAACCTTCTACCAAGAACGCTACTGGACTCACTCCATTTCAGTTAGTGTATGGCCTCAAAGCAACCTTGTCGATTGAATGTGAAATTCCTTCGCTCAAGTTATCTATTGGATTGCTTCTGAATACCTCGCTAGAAGAGAAACGCCTCTTGTACTTGGAAAGGCTTGATGAAACCCGACGCTTCGCCGCTTTGGTTTTTGAAGCACATAAGAAATAGTTCAAAGCCCATTTTGATCAAACAGTTTCTCCACGTGCCTTCTCTGAAGGAGACTTGGTCCTTCTCTATGACCAAGCACACGACAAGCTAGAGGTAGGAAAATTCGAACCTATGTGGCATGGGTCTATATCGTAAAACATGTTTTGCAGAAAGGGGTCTATGAGCTGATTGATTATGAAGGTTATCCTTTCGATAAACCCTAAAATGGGCTTTATCTAAAGAGATATTATGCATGATTTTCTCGTGTGTCTACTCTTGTACATTAGTGTGCTTTTCATTTTTGTACATTTTTGGTTTGGTGTGCGTTTGCAAGTGGTTTTCCTACTTATCTTGTTTTACTTGATTTGTAGATGTCTTTGGCTCCTTATGTCAGTTCCACTTATGGTGCTTGTCGTAGTATCCGAAATCTATTTTCTGCGGCCTCAGTTATCTATGACCCTAATGGTGAGTTAGTAGATCTGGAAGGTATATGTTTAGGTCATACAACCAATAATATTGTTGAATACAGTGCAGTTATTGAGCTTCTGTCCGAAGCAATCTCTCTCGGCATTAGAGAACTGGTTATTAACCTGGATTCACAGCTTGCTGTCCTACATCTCAACGGGAAATATTCCGTCAGACACCCTCAAATCTTGAGAATGTATCTACGTGTTCATTTGTTAGAAATAAATTTTGATTACATTACATATCATCATATTCCAAGACGCATGAATACATTAACAGGTGCATTGGCTAATCATGTTCTAGATAGACATTTGCAGAATTTATAATCATTATATCATGCACGGAACAGGAAAATAGCATATATATATATATATATATATATATATATATATATATATATATATATATATATATCGAATGGTTTGCAAATAGTGTTCAAAAGTACATCATAACCCCCACAAAAAATAATATATGTTATGGTACATAGCGAGACTCGCAGGTCTCGGAAAAACTGCAGAAAAGGAAAATCTAATCTAATCCGTGTGGTGATCACAGTAGCAGGCTACTGATCGAATGAATTGAGTCAGTAGTTGATGAATACGATCTGATACCCTGATGGTATGTCACTGGTACTGGCGGGGAATGTCTCCCATCTCTGGAATACCGGTGATCAAGGCATCCAGGTTTCGCGTAATCTCTTCTTCAGGGTTCGCTCCCTCCACATAATGGGCACCCTCGAAGTTTCTCGCCACCCTCTTGGAAATTGGTGACATCCTTGTCGGCCTCTGCAGTCCCACATCTGTGACACATAAAGTTTCACATCAGTTCATAAGAAATTAATTAATTTAAAAAAAAAAAAAAAAAAAAAAAAAAAAAAACCATGTTTTTACCTCTGTCGTCCCAGCATTCACCCCTTGGAAGTGGAAAATCAAGGTCACTCCGGAAATTTGTCCCGGAGCATGTCCAGTCTTCCACCATGATCAGTTGATGCCTCAACCATGTAAAGAAGGTAGGTCTGAAAGACATCCGTTTTCTACCTCCTCCACGAGGCATCAACGCTGCCCACCTCACCAGGCGTGGCTCTTGTGGTACTGGTGCCTCTATCTCTATCCCCTGGTATTGGAATAGGGGTACTCGCTCTAAGAAGAAGGTTGTCAAAATGGACCCGGTTGGGAGGTATAAATGTTAGATTTACACCAACATTTAAATTGTCAATCCAAGGTCGTAAGACTTGGAGACGTAGCACAATATATGCCAAAATATGGCCTCAAGGACTTGCGAAATCAAAACCCTAGAATTATTCGAAAAGGAAATCATGTGGGAAAATAAATAAGACATTTCAAGAGAACACACTGCAAATTAATAATCTATGCAAGAAATAAAAAATGAAAAATTTCTTAATCAGCTATACTCACAAATATGAAAGCATGAAATCAATAATTATTTAAAATCTGTAGTTAAAAATGCTTCTTTGAATAAAGCTGGAAAGGAATTGCAATGTTTTAATTCAAAATTTTAAATCAATTAGTCGAGGGTATCTTTAAGTTGTTCGACACTTTGCCTATGTTAAAAATGTCTTCAAACTGATCTTGATATTTAAATGAATGTCGTCGTCTTAAAACATCAATATAGATTCTAGGTAATGATTTAAATGGCTTAAAGTTCCAACCATATGGATAACAAATCAAGTGAAAATCCTTATCGCTCTTACACTAATTTGTCCTCGCCTTGAACCCCTGCAACTTAATATATGTTTCGTTGTGAAATAAATTGAACAAGGCACGATGAGAAAAATGAGAAAGAAGCATTTACTAATTGGTACTCTACTTAATTGTTGGGACAAAAATAAACTCTAAATTAACGTTGGCATAAAATTTATCTAGCCTATGCAAGCTTAAAGGAAATTATGGATTTGCAATGTTCAAATTAAGTTATTGATTGGAGATATTATCAAATATTTTTTGTTGAAAGTCTCCTCATGCTATTTCTGGCAATTATAATAACAAGTATTTAAAATTCCAAGGAACGCCCAAATAACATTGGATCAATTAAATCAGAGTTTTCAATCATCATATCATCTCCATTATAAATCTCTGCAATTAAGAATATATTTCGTGATATTAGATTAACACAGCAAATAGTGAGAATGGAAAACCTAAGTAACAAAAATGTTTACTAATTTGTATTCTATTTGTAATTGAATTACTCGCACAGAAATTAATTCCAAACCAATTAAATTGAATCTAGTTCAAAATTATGCATTTAAATAATGTAAAGGAAATGGAAAAATGAAATTGATGCACACCACACCATTCAGAAAATGAAACACACAACTCAGAAAATTCAATCAAACACCATCAAGCAGCTGAATAAATCATTCTTAACAGGAAATGAAATTAACTAAACTAAACAAACCTTCAACAATCCAAACGATGAGCTAATTGATGGGCCCGATCATCTAGCTCAATCTTTCTGCAGAAAAAAACTACATTAACGCATTAAATCAGAAATTAAAGAGCTCACAAACATAATTTAAATTCAAATTGGTATTACTATGGGAATTGAATTACAAAGGAACATTCAATTAAATGACATAAAGTTACAATTTTGGTTGTTCATAATCCAACGTTCTCCAACAAGCTCCAGCATATCCTATCTTCTACGCTCCCAACCTCAATATTCCTCTATGCAATCCTCTCTCCTACACTATGACGGATCCATCTTACCATATTAATACCGTCTCCCCCTTACGAGTGCGCAGCTCGCCTATTATATAGCAGTGATGCCGCATTTTCTCGATCGGATCCATAATTTGCAATTTAGCTTAGTTTGTTGAAACATATGTGAATCAAGAAACAAGAAGATTGTATTTCCCTAAGTTCGTAAATGAATTTTTGTGTTAAAGTGTAGACGATGGAAAGTAAGTATATCTTTATCAAGATACTCGGGGCACATTTTTGCTATCTTGAAGCATCTATACTCAACAATAAGGGTTTTCCAATGCGCACACCCATCACAATACTAAGACACATCATCGTCCAACATATCTGACAATTTTTTGAGTTAATAACGCACTCCCCATGAACCCTACCATGCCTTTGCCTATTTTTAATGTACCAACTGCCATTTCAACACATGCTTCTATTTCTTTATGTCAGTGTTGTGGATGTAATTTATTAAAAAGTGCAAGAGCTTGAATTATTGATGCAGTGCATTCCACATACGAATGGTCAATACGAAATAATCCAAGCACCTTTGCTGGACTGAAATTCCTTAACCAATTATAGGATTGTGATGCCTGTCAAAATGTCAGAATGTCTCTTAAGTTCCAGGAGCAGTCAATGCCATTGCATTTGTGGATGGCGCAACACTATTCTGCAAAATAGGTACTGATGATTGTTCACTTGTGTCCTTCCATCATCTTCTTCACTAGCAGAAGGTGATGAGTGCTCCGGTGTACCCAATGACTCCAGATGATTATATTTTTTCCTTCGCGGTGGAGTCGACGTCGGATCTTCAATAATGCGTTCACAATACACATTAGCCAGCCTACAATATAATCATGAATGCTTTGCCATAGAATCATAATTCCTTCTATAGTCTACAATACAAGCTGTTGGAGGAAATATAGAACAGGTTGCATGACTAGCATAGGCATTGAATTCAAGCTATCGGTAGGTGGAAGAACCACGACTTCAACAATAGATGTAGTGGGAATAAAAAAATGCGATCAGGGGAACGCATCAAATCGATCTAACTTAATCACATCATGAATACAAACACAACCATCATATGATCCTTTGTAGATGTATTTCTGGCCATTGCTGAAGGATGGAGAGAAGTAGCAGCGGCAAGGGAGATTGTTTGTTGTAAAAATTCTTCCTGGATTCTGACATCTGCAACAAACCCTTTTCCTCTGTTGTTGCATCAAAGACTGCTTTTATGTTCTGCATTGCAAGGTCACGAGTAGGAAGCACAAGTAGAGCACACAGATACTGCAAATTGCACCTTGAAATCATTTGTACAATATGAAATGCATATGCTAGAGTCCTTCTACTTACATTCTGCAGCACAAGGAGACATTTATTAATGAAACTATTACGCAAAACACCCTTCAAATTTAATTAATAGTGATTTCCTCAAAAATGCTTCTAATTAACAATATAATGGATTAATAATGATTAAAACACTAGGTACAAGCTCAAAATTATTTGATAAAAATCGTAAAAAATTGGACAAAAGGACGGCTCAACATTCCTCCACGTTGAACTTCTTGCACGTCCTCGTGCAATCCAAACCTTTAAAACTATGAAAGAATGTAGGGGAAGTGTCAACAAAGATTTCAGCAAGTAAGGATGAATATGCATGATATTTTAAAACATTCATTAGCCTGCAACACAACTAATTATAGTACCAATGAAAACCATGTTACAATTCTAATGAAAGTATCGATTGTAGGAATGATAAAACAAGATCAGGTACCGAAAGTAGACATCATGGAGAAAATTTCACATACCTGTTGTCTTTTCTCAAATGAATTCCCTATTTTGTTTCTGCCCAGAGTCTTATGATAAAAATCAAATTTTGTTGAAAAGGCGCATTTTCAAGAAGACTACCACAAGATTCCTGCACCTACTGTAACAATATCGTACCTAGGTCATGCAGCTCATATTTAGAGGCAACTACAATCAATACACATTATTGTCAACCAACATATTGTGAGCGGTCATCATTGAGTAATTCTTCACTCTAATCAAATGAGTTATAGTGCCAGAGAAGGGAAATAAAAGTAAAGTAATATGACACTTTCCTGGACAATTCAGCAACCTCTTTATTGAGCACTCTCAATGTCGTTGTAGTCCAGATTCAAAACTGAATTTCCTCTTAATCTAGTACAAAGAATAACCTTGACTAGGAGTACCAAATCATTAAATATTCTTGATTTTTTTAAATCAGATCTCAAGGCACTATGTTCAAATCATCTTAAAACCATTATCCAAGAAAATGATGAGTTTTAGGGAAAGAGAAGGATAACCAAGCAAGTCATAGTATGCAATTAACTTTAATACCACAGACATGGCTCTACTGCCCGCAAGTGTCCATAACCTCGGCAGGGATGTCTTTTGACCCAGCGAAATGTTTGTGTCCCACTTACTAGATATAGATTCAAAGTCAACTTATTTGAATTTTAGATGAAGGCCATTGTCCTAGCTTGGTAACCAGCTAATGGCAATGCCACTCACAAGAAGTAACATGGATGAAAAGGTCGGCTCGTGATGAGACCTCATGTCTTCCATATTTTCGACTGAAATCCATTACTCTGGCTTGGTGACCAGCAGCAGCAATGTCATGCACGTTAGGTCTCATGATCACGGTAGGTCGGCTCATCACGAGACCTCCTATCCTCCCCTAAATATTTTGTAATCTCTAATTATGATTAAACTTAAAGGTTACTTAATAAGTGGGGAGATAGATCTACTCCTTAAGAGTACAGGATGGCGTGAAAATTTTTTAATGAATAATCATTGCTGGCTAATTCCTCTACCCTAAAGAATTATTGAAGATATCCCAGATAATGACTGAAAGATTATTTTGAGTTCAAAATGCTAGTGTTCTCATGAATAGCTTATTATGATCTTTACAAGAGTGGTCCACCATAGGGGCTTTCCAATAGTACCTTCTAAGGGAAACTAAAAATATATAT
Source organism: Pinus albicaulis (assembly GCA_034641835.2). NCBI lineage: Eukaryota > Viridiplantae > Streptophyta > Pinopsida > Pinales > Pinaceae > Pinus > Pinus albicaulis. The sequence continues at coordinate 484,825,829 of CM076573.1, forward strand.
CTTAGATGACAACTTATTAGAGTGATTAATCATGGTTACTTTTTCAAAATCATGAGGTATTAGAGTGAATAGTACTTAACAATTTTTGTCACAAATGTGTGTGTTAACAACTAATGTGGATCAAAAGTAGTTTTACCAACCATACTTTAAAAATCAAAACCCTAATAGCATTATAACAGCTTTATTCATTTATTCTCGTACCCTACCCTAAGAAGCAGAAGACTCCTAAGTTTAAGTATAGGAGTACTTCTAATGCTTCCATGTGCGCAATAGAAGGATAATACTACTCATGCTCAAATTTGAAAAGTATATGCGAGAAAATACCAGAACATGAGGTACCAACTCCACTAACTGATGTGATGCTACAAATTGTAGAATGATAAACGAGGATTGGATACTGACAGTCATTTGGAACCAAGATTCTATCGGATCCATATACTCTTGTTCACTTGATTCATGAGTAAAATTCAATGCATCATGCAAATCCTCCACATTTATTTGTTTATCCCTTAAAGTGTAGGTTCATCATATAAATGTTCTATTTGTGGTGGCTTCTCCTCATCATGCATGATCCACAACTTCTCGGTCTCCTTAAGAAGATTTTCCGAATCTTCATGAGTCTTCTCTTCCAGAGGAATAGACCTTTCCCTGATTGATGCCAAAATATGATATTTCTGTGAAGTAGAGACTCCAACTTCTGCTAGAATTTGAGATAATTCTTGGAATAACAGCACACTTCCTGACATTTTCTTGCTAGCTGGAAAGCATCAAACTTGAAATCTTCGTTTACGGGCAACCAAAATTTGGACTGACCCCAAGAAAAATCGGATGCATGGCTCTTCACTCACGTCTTACCGTCATCTCCGCCCTCTAGTTTCCCTGCGAAGGTAAAAGCGAAAAATAAATCAACCTCAATTGCAGTAAAGAAATAAATCCACACTTTGCAGAAAATAAAATCACACTTTGCAGAAATTCAATAATCTAGATTTTGGAAAAGAAAGTTACCTAATGAAATAAATTACTCCTAAAAACTCAATTGTAGTAAAAGAAACAAAACTCACTTGTAGTAAATAAAATCACTCATTTGCGGAAAGGAAAACCTGGCTTGTGAGCTTTTTGGCAATACCATCCAGTATTCTTCAGCAAGCAAGGGGAATGTCATTAATCTAAAAAAATTATTGTGAAAGAAAGGGAAAAAACATAACAAATCACGAGGCCTTATCCTACAATGCCTCCCCAGCAATGACGCCAAAATGTTAGGAGGCATAAATGATAGATTTACACCCACATTTAAATTTCCAATCCGGGGTCGTAAGACTTGGAGACGTAGCACAATACATGCCAGAATACGGTCTGAGGGACTTGCGAAATCAAAACCCTAGAAATAATTCAAAAAGGACATCATGCGAGAAAAGAAACAAGACATTTCAAGAGAATGCATTGCAAATTAATAATCTATGCAACAACAACAAAAAAAAAAAAACTTCTTAATCAACTATACTCGTAAATATGAAAGCATGAAATCAATAACTATTTAAAATTTGTACTTAAAAATGCTTCTTTGAATAATGTTGGAAAGGAATTGCAATGTTTTAATTCAGAATTTTAAATCAATTAGTTGAGGGTATCTTTAAGTTGTTTGATACTTTTCCTATGTTAAAAATGTCTTCAAACTAATCTTGATATTTAAATGAATGTCGTCGTCTTAAAACATCAATATAGATTCTAGGTAATGATTTAAATTGCTTAAAGTGCCAACCGTATGGATAAAAAATCAAGTGAAAATCCTTATCGCTCTTACACTAATTTGTCCTCACCTTGAACCCCTGCAACTTAATATATGTTTCGTTGTGAAATAAATTGAACAGGGTACGATGAGAAAAATGAGAAAGAAGCATTTACTAATTGGTACTCTACTTAATTGTTGGGACGAAAATAAACTCTAAATTAATGATGGCATAAAATTTATCTAGCCTATGCAAGCTTAAAGGAAATTATGGATTTGCATTGTTCAAATTAAGTTATTGATTGGAGATATTATCAAATAGTTTTTGTTGAACGTCTCCTCATGCTATTTCTAGAAATTATAATGACAAGTATTTAAAATTCCAGGAAATGCCCAAATAACATTGGATCAATTAAATCAGAGTTTTCAATCATCATATCATCTCCATTATAAATCTCTGCAATTAAGAATATATTTCGTTAGATAATAGATGAACACAGCAAATAGTGAGAATGGAAAACCTAAGTAACAACAATGTTTGATAATTTGTATTATATTTATAATTGAATTAATCGCACATAAATTAATTCCAAACCAATTAATTTGAATTTATTACTCAAACCTATGCATTTAAATAATGTAAAGGAAATGGAAAAATGAAATTGACACACACCACACCATTCAGGAAATGAAACACACAACTCAGAAAATGCAATCAAACACCATCAAGCAGCTAAATAAATCATTCTTAACAGGAAATGAAATTAACTAAACTAAATAAATCTCCAGCAATCCAAATGATGAGCTAATTGATGGTCCCGATCATCCAACTCAATCTTTTTGCGAAAAAAAACTACATTAACGCATTAACTCAAAAATTAAACAGCTCATAAACATAATTTAAATGCAAATTTGACGAACATAATTTAAATGCAAATTGGTATTACTATAGTAATTGAATTACAAAGGAACATTCAATTAAATAACATAAAGTTACTATGTTGTCTGTTCATAATCCAGTGTTCTCCATAAAGCTCCATCATCTCCAGCATATCCTATCTTCTACAGTCCCAACCTCAATCTACCTCTACTCAATCCTCTCTCCTACACTATGATGGATCCATCTTACCATATTACTACTATCTCCCCCTTACGAGTGCGCAGCTCCCCTATTATATAGCGGTGATGCCGCATTTGCTCGATTGGATCCATAATTTGCAATTTAGCTCGGTTTGTTGAAACAGATGTGAATCCAGAAACAAGAAGATTGTATTTCCCTAAATTTCGGAAATGAACTATTTTGTTAAATTGTAGAGGACAAAAAGTAATTATATCTTTATTAGGATACTTGGGGCACAGTGTTGTTGTCTTGAAGCGTCTATACTCAGTGACAAGATCTTTCCAATGCGCACACCCATCGCAATATTGAGACACGTCATCGTCTAGTATATATGACAATTTTTGGAGTTAATAACGCACTCCCCATGAACCATACCATGCCTTTGCATTTTTTTAATGTACCGACTTCCATTTGAACGCATGCTTCTATTTCTATATGTCAGTGTTGTGGATGTAGTTTATTAAAAAGTGTAAGAGCTTGAATTACTAATGTAGTGCATTTCACATACGAATGGTCAATAAAAAATCCTCCAAGTACCTTTACCGAACTAAAATTCCCTAACCAATTATAGGATCATGATGCCTGTCAAAATTTGAGAATGTCTCGTGAGTTCCAGGAGAAGTCAATGCCATTTCATTTGTGGAGGGCGCAACACTATTCTGCAAAATAGGTACTGATGATTGTTCACTTGCGTCCTTCCATCATCTTCTTCATTGCAGAAGGTGATGAGTGCTCTAGTGTACCCAATGACTCCAGATGATTAGAGTTTTTCCTTCATGGTGGAGTAGACGTCAAATCTTCAATAATGTGTTCACAATACACATCATCCAGCCTACAATATAATCATGAATGCTCTTCCATAGAATCATAATTCCTTCAGTAGTCTGTAATACGAGTTGGTGGAGGCAATGTAGAACAGGGAGCGTGACTGAAATAGGCATTGAATTCAAGCTATCGGTAGGTGGAAGATCCACGGCTTCGGTAATAGATGTAGTGGGAATAAAAAAATGTGGTCAAGGGAACACATCAAATCAATCTTACTGAATCACATCATGAATACAAACACAGCAATCATATGATCCTTTGTAGATGTATTTCTGGCCAGTGTTGAAGGATGGAGAGAACTAGCAGCGACAAGGAAGATTGTCTGTTGTAAAAACTCTTCTTGGATTCTGACATCCGCAACAAACCCATTTCCTTTGTTGTTGCATCAAAGACTGCTTTTACGGTCTGCATTGCAAGGTCACGAGTAGGAAGCACAAATAGAGCATGGAGATACTGCAAATTTCCCCTTGAAAGTATTTGTACAATATGAAATGCATATGCTAGAGTCTTTCTACTTACGTTCTACAGCACAAGGAGACATTTATTAATGAAACTATTATTCAAAACACCCTTCAAATTTAATTAATAACAAGAATTTATTAATTAATAGTGATTTCCTCAAAAATTCTTCTAATTAAAAATATAATGGATTAATAACAATTAAAACACTAGGTACATGCTCATAATTATTTGATAAAAATCATAAAAATTTGGACAAAAAGATGGCTCAACGGACCCATACCCGAATTGCTTCAATTTGATGTTTTTGCACTTCGTGAGTTATTTCTTAATATTTTCCACTACGGCCTCACACCAGTTGAATATGGTGGGTGCCCTGCAATCCACCGCCGTCTGCAGTTGAGTCTTGGTGCCCTCATGCGGTGCTTGTGCCCCAGCCACAAGTGTGATAGTGTATAGCACTACCTTGAGTGCTAGATCATCCACTGTGCCTGTGGCTATCTTGCCACTCAATGATCTTGTTTCCTCATAGCATGCTCTCTCAATGATCTTGTTTCCTCATAGCATGCTCTCTCAATGATCATGTCCATGCTCTTACCCATGATGCGGGCTCTGGACAACCATACTCTTTCCCCTCTACGCAAGAGGCCAGTGATGAAGTAGATATCCACCACTTCAATTTCTAGTTCCTCGTCACCAAGAATTAATCTCCCTCGATATGTGTCCCAGATACTGATCAGATACTATAGTAGATCTGGTTGGGCTCTTATGCCTGAGGTCATAAAGAATTTGAGGAGCCCACTATTGCTCAATGCATCCATGCAAGCTCTGTTTTGTATAGCTGCCTTATCAACTTCATCATGATCTCTTTCTTTCCACTCAATCACCATGATTGATGGCTCTTCTTCCATACAAAAACATTCAACAAGTCCCTTGTCAGTGTTTAGATTCAAAAAATTGGCTTAAAATTATTTTTTCTTGAGAGTTTCTATGTGTTTTTCCACTCCGTGGTTGACTCGGTTGTTTTAAAAACAACAGCATCGATTTGCGACTTGCCCGTTGTAAAAAGGGCAGGTCGGCGCAGTCCCAATATGGGATACCCGCGTCGATCTGCGGCGTTAAAAATTTTGAAATCCTCTCACCAAAATGAAAATATGCCTTAAAAAATAGTAAAATGAGTATTGAAATGTAAGCAAGGAAAGCGCCTCTTACCTGGCACAGACAGTTTGCTAATTGGCCTCCCAGATCTCCCGCAATGTGCTCCTGAAGATATGAGGTAAACAAGGGTAAAAACTCCTTTTCAATAATTTGAAAGTGAAAAGTAATTTGTTTTTTACTTTCTCCATATTTTATAGATGCTTAATGTCATTTTAGGGTTTTTACCATTATTTCAATAATATTTTAATGCTCTTACTTTGAAAACAAATTATGGTTTGTTCTTGTGTAGTGACGGGTTCGTTTCTTTTCACAGATGACACATTTACGAGTTCTACTTTACTACTTTTTCAGACTCGATTAAAAAACAAATGAAAAAGCAGTATTTACAGCATAATCAAAACTTTTTACTTTTTCATTCCTTAAAACCCATACGCTACTTTCCTTCAGTAAACCTGCGTATATACGCGGATCCCCTTTGTGAAACTTGCGTATACACAGAGATCTAGATAAGTAATTAACTCTTCACTTAGATCATTCCATCAGTCATTTATCAGATGTTCAATAAACTGTAAACATGTGCAGTAATAACAGAATAAGCCATCACACAAAGCATCACACATGAACACCAGGATTTTTAGGTGGAAACCAAAATCGGGAGAAAACCACCGCTGCAGTTGCTCAGCCTTCAATATTTTTATTATAGAGAAAACATGTTACAACATATGTGCTGGTGCAGACTTGACCAGCACGCAGGCACCCACCTACGCTCGTTTACCAGCCTCTCCTGGAAGGGAGCTCCAACCCCCTGACTCGTTTACCAGCCTCTCCTGGAAGGGAGCTACGACCCCCCGATCTCGTTTACCAGCCTCACCTGGAAGGGAGATACAACTCCCTGACTGAAGGCTACAACCCTCGGCACCACCTTGGACCACGTTTCATCAAGTTTCACCTTTGGATCCAACCACTTCAATAGAACACAGCTTACAGGCCACAAATCATCATATTTCCGGACAAACCCTTTCCATACTTTTTAAGCACAAACATACATCATCAACGAATGCACATCAACACGAGATAGGATAAACGAGAAACCACTGACGGAGAACCGAGATCAGATGTTTCCATGCCCTTGCTTGACAAGCCCTGGTTGCATCGCGCTTTTCTTCGCGATGTCGTATATACGCGTGACTTCGAATCCACAACCAGCGTATACCTCGATGTATATTTTATTACGCATACGCGCTTTCTCTTCGACCCGAAGGCTAAAAGTATATACGCGCTTCCTCATGGCCAGTAAGTATAGATCTTCGATCGGCATACTTCATCAGATCAGATATTCAGTTCAGATCTACCCTTTTGCTTCAAACAGATGTTCGCCTAGATGCTCGCCTCATCACAGATCTAAGCCTTCCATAATCAGATCTAGCAAATACAAGAGTAATTCAGATCTAGATCCCCTTCTTCATCATTGGTGCATCATACATTCAGATTTATCATTCAAGTGTAACCCTTTCCATTCAGATATACTTCAGAGAGAAGTATTCATTCAAGCTCAGACATATTGCACTCTCACTCTACCTTTGCACAATGAATTTCTTCTCCTTATATAGGTTTACCCTTTTCAATACCATGAGCCCCCTTTTTCAATACCATGGACCAAAACAATACCATAAGCCCAAAACTACCTGGACGGGGTCAAAAAGGCGGATCATTACCCAATACAATGGGTTAATACCATGGTGGTTACCCTTGGGTTTGTACTTTTTGAGCGCTTTTTCCCATACGCGACTTGGCACGTTATTTTCCGCGTGCATACGCGACTTCCCTTAGGCCAATCCGCGTATACCAAGAAACATACTCTTTTTCATCATAGAATTAGCACTTTCTGAATTCCTTTCTTCATTGCCTTCTGTTCACACTGTAGATACATCAGACTTTCTTTATCAAGGACATATTCTAACAAGCACAACTTCATCAAGTGGGTTGCCTTTCAAGGACAACACTTAGCATCATATTGTCAACAAACATCATATCACATCATTTACTAAGTCCATCAAGTCAAGCATAACTTCATCAGGTGGGTTGCCATCAAGGACAACACATGTCAACAGTCACATGACTTCATCTCCATTCAGTGGGTTGCCATCAAGGACAACACTCTGCATCATATTTCCAACAATCTCCCCCTTTGGACTTGATGGCAACCACGATGGTGTTTGGTTACCACAGCAGATAGATATCATGTCACTCTCCCAAATATGTCACATCATTATCTTCTCTTTATTAAAACACCATGTCACTCTCCCCCTTTGACATCAAGGGCAAAGAGCGGATCAAAAACCAACACTCTCCCCCTTTTCTCCTCATGTGGAAGAAGCATTCTGCAGATCTGATATGTGCTGAAGTGGCCAAGCTCCCCCTGAGTTCATGTTGAATCTTCAAACATATTTTTCAATAAAATACATGACTCAAAGACTTTCCTATCACCAATGACTCATACTTACAACAAATATCCAACCAAGTGGATTTACACATTTGACTCAGCTACCCAACCAAGTGGGTTTACATATGAGACTCAAGTACCCAACCAAGTGGGTTTACAAAATTGATAAGTTCATACATGACTGAATATTACAGATTTTGCATCAAGGGTCTCAACATGACCTTTTCATCAAAAATACAAATATGACCAATTATGACCAACACCCGAAAGTCCTCAAGAAAGAGAACATATTTCAGAACCATAATAATGCCAACACTGCATTATACTCAGCAAAGCTAATGCTCCCCCTGAATCTGTGCAACCAATCAATCTTTCCAAATGACTAAGGCTCCCCCTTAGTTTGTGCATCCTGAACACTTTCACCAACAAGTCATCAAAGCATCTTCATCAAAACATTAGAAACAGAATTATGAGAACTGGAATACCACCAGAGATACCAAAACGGTAAACGACCTTGCTATGTTTGTCTTGAAAGTAAAGAACCAATCAAAAATTGTCAATAATCATGCATCACGCGAGTTTTAAACATTAACTCGCGATACATACGCGTGTGTTCGAGCAGCGTATCCCAAGCCATATTCTAAAACTTATGTAGATTTGTTCTTTTGGGTGTGAGAAAAACACTCCTGACCTGTCTTAGATATAGAAGCACTTCACTAGCGGTTGGTAAAGATATCGTGACTTGTTCTTTCGATGTATAAACACTTTTATCAAGCATATGCATTAAAAATGATATTTGATAGGAATGTACTTGGTTTTGAATATAGCGGATTCTTTGGAATGCGGTGGCCTTGTATTTATCACCTGACAGAATGGAGTTACTGATGATTTGAAAATCTTTACCAAAGTTTGCATCATCCATAGGGTTTAATTTGTGAGATACGCATTCATGCTATTGAGCTGGTGAATAATGATTCTTCTTGTGAATACTAACCAGGCCCCATATAAATACCCACCACTACTGGTGTACCACGATCATCTGCCAATGATCGCAATTGTAAGCATGAAGAAGCAGATGTTCCTTTGGTTGTAGACCAAAGTCTTGAGTTCCTTGAAAATGTTTCGAATATCCTTTTGTTGACTGAAGGGTGAGACTCTTTTGGTTAGCTTGGAATACGTCCAACAATCCCAACAGCATATAATGTACGGTACCGAATCGATGAGATAAAGTAGACTTCCAATCAGCAGTCTGTGTGCAGTTTGAATTCACAATTGGGAAGTCATCATTAAACCAAAGAATGCATCAAGTTGTCATTGGTGTACTTCTGATTTGCATTCTTTACCTTGTATGCCAAATTTATGAAGATATTTTATTTTAACGATAGAAATATACATGCGATTGATGCACTTGCGAACGAGAAAGAATATTGTTAAGTAAGACATTTCAAATTCTTGCTGTAGCCGAAGCTCAGGTACTGACTCATAAATTCTTCATTACTCCCAAAAATGATATCATCAACATATACAACTACGATCAATAGTTTATCATTTTCAACTTTTGTGTAAATTCTTTAGCAATGAACCCTTTGAAAATCACTTGTTGATGAAGATATTTGTCGAACGATAATAGAAGCCACTTGGAGCTTGTTTGGTCATGAAACCTTCACAAGTCTACAAACTTAAATTTGTCATTTCCCAAGTAAATCCTTGGGTTATTCTACTATGTCTTCTTCTAGATCACCATTAAAAGCAGAACTTAACATCCATTTGATAACTTTGATTCGTTGATAACTTGAGAAATGACTTGTTCTGTAGCCAGTCGAACTACGAGAGCAAAGTTTCTTCAAAGTCTATACCTTCTTGTTAGGTGTCTACCTACAAGCAATCTGCTTTGTTCTTCAACATCCCCCATTCTCATTTTACTTGTTCTTGAAAAGATCAACAGACTACGATGACATTTTATCCATGAGGTCTTATTCTTAAATCCCAAGTGTCATTCTTCCAATTTTGCTCCAAGTTCTTCATCCATGGCATCCCTCCAACATTCATATAGCTTCATTGACATTGTGGTTCAATTGTGGATATAAGTGTAAATAATTAGAAGAATCCTACAAGTTCTCCTTGTTCGTACACAGTTCACTTGTCACCCAAAATTTGAGATTCGGAGTAGTTCTTTTGAACATATACGATGGAAGCTTTTCAGATAGATCATCTTAGGGTTCTTCATTGGATCCCTTTGTCTATGTCATTGCTATCTGATGTAGAGGCACATGTCGCTGTCATCTTCTTTTGTTGTTGTTCTTCTTTTTAGGGCTGCAGGAGACTCGCCAGTAACAACATCAATACATTTCAACTCCTTCTTCAAAGTATTTTATTGTAACATGTGAATACTTTGCTTGACGATGAGTAACGAAAATATCCTTCATCGGTACGGTTCAAATTTGCAAAACTTTTCATCATTATTTTTGATAAAAGCATTTACTTAAAACAACAAATACCTCACAGTGGGAGAATTATAACCAGAGTTCATATAGAGTTTTGTCCTGTTACCGAACATGAGCTTTATTGAGAATATTAGCAAGCATGTGTCTTCTTCACTCAAAACATATAAGAGGCATGAGAATCGTGACATAGCTCTAGCCATTTGAACAATTGTTATTCATTCTTCTTGCTGCCATTTTGTTGTGGATACTGCTAGAAAACGCGTTTAATACCATGTTATTAAAAATCTAAAAAGGTCATTTGATAGATATTCTCCTCCTAAATCGAGATCTAAGACACTTGATTTTTCGAATCTAATTCATTTCTGCCAGTAACTTTGAAGCTACATTTCAAGTGCTTGATCTTTGTGTTTAATGAACCCAGAATCCAACACATTTCTAGAGTGGTCATCGATAAATGGTCTGTCTTCTTCACGTAATGACTTGCTATAGCAGATCCACAGATATGGTACTGAATGAGTTCGAAAGCTTATGATGATCTTTCTTGCAGCATTAAATCGTACTTTAAAATGCCTTTTTGGTTGACAAGATTTGCATATGGTATGGAAGATTGACCTTAGGAAGATCTACGAACATCTTGAAAATGTTGCTTGCTTTGTTGATTTGGGGAAAACACATTTTGTTATACTACATAATAATTTCTGATTTCATAATAACATTAGTCCTATACCCGTTTAAAATACCTCTTCAGGTCTTGGTTCTTTTCCTTTTATAAGCAGCTTTACACATATAAAGATCTGAACACATTCTTTGGAGTATTCGGCCATACTGTCATCGGTCACATTTGAGCAACACTTAATAGGTTATGCCTTAACCCATCCACATACACTTGTTGTCTTTAGCCTTCACCTTTTCTTTTAAGTTGACATACTAACTGATCTATGGTTTTGAGTATCATTTCCAAATGTAACTTTTCCTTTTCTAGGCATTATAAGTATGAAGTTTGCTTTGTCTTTGTCATGTGTCTTGTTTTATGTGATGTACATTTAATTTTCTTCTGTCATAAATAAGCTTTAATCCCAATTTCAACTGTTGGTTCTTTCTTTTTCATATTTTTCAAGGCTTGAACATGTTCTTTGGGCTGAATCTTGTTCTTTCTTGTTCGGTTCTTCATGGCCAGGGTTATTCCTGATAAGAGCATTCAACTTCACTTTGAAGGAGAAAAATTGTTATAGGTCTTCTTCCTGGCTGATTTACAATTATCCATTCTTTTCTTTCTTCGCTTCTCTTTGTACGCGGTGGTTTTATATTACCAACATTTGAATAGCTTTACCAAAGCCAAGGTTATGGAAACACGTAGAGCCTTCTTCATTGAAGTATTAATTTCTCGATCATGGAATATTCTGTTGAATTTACTGTTGAATTTGAGTATCTTTGAAAGCTATCACAACGTGGTGTTGTCCAATTGAGATGGTCACTGCTTTCTGCATAGATATCCTTTTATTCTCTTGCTGAGTGGTTGAATGATGTATTTTTTTATGCTTTGCTTTTAGATAGTTTGATGTTTTGAAGTTTGAGAAAGATTCATAAGTATATCCGAACTGTCTTTATAAGGAGAACGTTGTATCGATGATCTCATACGAGTTTAGGATCCTTTAGCAAATCTAAGATTCAAGGTTTTTGTTTCTCAACTTCTTTCTTTGTTCTGCTTCACATTTAGTTTTTTCAATATATTTCTTTACTTCTTTTAAAAATTTTGCTTTTCAATGGTCTCTTGATTATCTTTTTGTTCTTCTAGCGTAGTTTGAGTTGATTATTTTTCTTGAAAATCATTCTCCTCTAAACATCCATAAAAGTATCCTTCTTCCTTTTGTTCAAGTATGAGAAGTCTAGAATCTTCTTCGTTCTTCTCTTTTCTCGGATGACTCATACTATCTTCATTAGCATAGTAACTTTTCTTAGGCTAGATCGGTTCTTATTCCTTCTTACTCCTTCTTTTCTTTTATAAGGACGTTTTGCAACCATAATGATCGCTTTACCTCGAAAACATTTGAAGAAACTTGCCTTTGAATATTTTGGGTACCTAGTTGAGCTTTCTCACAAAATTTGCTTCTTCTTCATCGGATACATAGCTGAATTCTTCCAATCACCTCCTTTTCCTTTCCTTTGAATGCCAGCAGCTTCTCTTAGCGAAAGAGGACACTCCTTGTCCTCACATTTCCAAAAACGATCGGTGCCATGTATTGAAGCAATAGAAAGAGTTTACCGAAGATCTTGCCTTTCTTGATAGCGAGCACAGAGTCAGTTACAAAATCGAAGATCTCAAGACCTTTTACGGTGGTATAGGCCATGAATTTCACCCAAATTTCTCATCAGGTTACAATATCATACAGGCAGAAAAGAAAGTAGCAGCAACATAAATACTGTGCATCTTAATTTCATATTTGATTACAGAGTTTGGAGTTTTGCAATTTACCTTGTGTCTCCTTCGCAACAGTAGTTTGTCCCATGTTCTTTTCTTTTGGTACTGCATTTTGTCCAACACTATGGTCTTGATTAGAACATGCTTAATAAGACATTCTTGCTTTGTTAGTTTCACTGCTTCTTCTTCTGTTTATGGTGAGAATAACACGAGGTATTGGTAACGTATTTCGATTTACATACATCTATGAACTTTAGAGATATTGCTTTTGTCATTTTACTTGAAATATCGGATTGCTTCCATTGAATAGGTGGCTTGCCTGCATTGTTACTCCTTCTTCGACTTCCCCATTATGACGGATCTTTAGCGATCGGCTGCCGCGGTTTCTTTGGTACGGTGTTGAGAAAAATACGAGAGGGGGGTGCATCGGTATTTACGGCATAATCGAGCTTTTTACTTTCATTCCTTAAAACCCATACGCTACTTTTCGCCCGATGAAACTGCGTATGTACGCGGATACGCTTTGTGAACGTAACACGAAGATACAAATAAGTAATTAACTATGCTTGAGTCATTCACGTAGGTCCCATTTTATCAGATATTCGATAAAGCGCAAACATGTACCGGTAATAACGAATAATCATCACACATGAACACCGGGAATTTTGGGTAGAGCAATTGAAGAAAACCACACATTCATGGGTTGCTCGACCTTCGATATTTTATTATAGAGAAAACATGTTACAACATATGCTCTTTGAGTACGGTTTTCTGACGACGCGAGACGCTCTCGCCGTTTACCCGACTACTCTCACGGAAGAGCTCCTTCTGGCTGCGTTTGCACGGCCTCTCACCAGAAAGGCTCGACCCCACAATCTCGTTTCGACCTCACGGAAGAGAGCTCGACCCACAAAGCTGAAGGCTGCAACCTCGGCACACAACAGGCCCGTTTCATCCAATTTTCTGCTGGTCAACCACTTCGATAGAACACAACTTGCGGGGCCTGGTCATCCTTGTTCCCGGACAAGCCTTTCCATACTTGCCCAAGCACAAACATACATCATCGGCGGTGCACGTCAACACGGATGGGATAGCGAGCACGGCCCGAGCCGGATGGGGATATTTCGCCCTTGCTTGACAAACCTAGTTTGCATACGCGCTTTACTTCCTTTGATGCTCGCGTATGTCGCGCTTAAAATCCCTGAACGACGTATGCCTTGGTGTGTATTTTATTGCGCATACGCTACTCTTCGTTGTTGCGTGTATACGCGCTTCCACTAAGCAGTAGAAATGGCATGTGAATCTTCAATAGGCATACTTCATCGAATCGACAGATATTCGATTGGAATCTACCTTTTTGCTTGGAACATATGTTACTTTAGATACTCGCCTCATCGGATCGCCCATAAACGGATCTCGCTTCGAATACGAAGCAATTAGGATCTGAATCTCTTCTTCATCGTTTTGGTGCATCATCACATTAGGATCTATCATTCGGTATAACCACACCCATTAGGATATGCATGGGAAAGTATTCATTCAAGCCTAGGACACCTTTTTTGCTCCTCATTTGCACGACAGAATTTCTTCTCATATATGATTTGCCTTACCCCACGATACCATGAGCACTTTCGATGCCATGGACCAACAATACCATAAGCTTCGAAGAAACTGCAGGCCCCGAGGGTCGGTCGCCGGATGCGTTATCCAATACAATGGAAATTCGTCTGTGGTGGTTACCCTTGGTTTTGCTTTGAGCGCTGGCCATGCGACTTCGCGCGTTATTTTCTCGCGTACGTACGCGCGACACAAACCGATCGCGTGTGCAAAGAAACATGCTACATCGCAGATGGCCACTTTACGAATTCCTTTCTTCGTGCTGTCTGTTCTGTATGAATACCGCTTCGGACTTTTCTTTATCAGAGACATATTCTATCGCTTTAACTTCGTAGTCGGTTTGCCTTTCAAGGACAACACTCGACATCATATTGTCGACGAAACATCATATCACATCATTTACTAAGTCCATCGGGTACGAGCACTAACCCGCGGTGGATTGCCCGCCAGGGACAACATGTCACTTCAGTCACATGCTCTTCATCTCACATTAGGTAGGTTGCCATCGGGGGCAACACTGCGCATCATATTTCAACAAAAATAACCCCCTTGGGTCATCTTTAGGCTCTTTTCTGCTCTACTGGCTTGTGAAAATATGGCTAGAGTTCTTGTCATTTGAGCTCGTTAAAGTGCACGAAATGTTTTACCCGTTGTCGTTTCCCCTTTTGGGTGGGACAAATTATTTCAAAAAATTGTAATCGATCGCATTTAAAGTTCTCTCACACTTGTTCTGCCTTTTAGGTATGAGAGACTATTACGAAAAAGACCATTTGAATTTTCTTTGCTTTATCTTTTCAAACTCTCTAAACATGAAAAGACAACGAGTTCACCTTTCGCGGACTAATTCAAATTTATGACATTGGATGACAAAATTCCTCCTTCTAAGGCTCATAAAATGTATGGGGATGGATTTTCGAAGGAACAACAAACTTATATCACAAGCATATGATATACGCCAGCTTTGTATACAAAAATAATGAAGTACTATTGTAAATGGTGGGGGAATGATCGTCTAATTAGTTGTGTTGCGCCGATGTGTCGCTCTTGAAAATGACACATCCTAAATTTCATATACGATTGAGGATATCCTTCATTCATCACTTTTACTCATAGGTTTCGTCTGTTTCCCGCCTCTTATGCACCATCATCGTTCTCATCGAAACATCGCCTACAGTTCCATTTGGGTCAGCTGTTTCGCCAAATCCCGAGGTCGTGTCTAGAAGTATTCCGAAGAATGTTCGCCTATTGTGTCATTCGTTGGTAGTTCTGCGATCACTCTCATTATCTTATGGCCCTCCTTAGTAGTCACTTCTTGTCAACTTCAACACATTGTGAAAGTTTATACAGGGTCCTTTTTGGTATGGAAACTGTGCCCTAATGGCGGTTGTTCACATCAGGTAATGAGCTTACATCATTAGCCTTAAATAGGGTGATTCCCGAGTGTTAAATAGCCAGCTCATTCATCGCATCTAGTGGATTCTTTGTTAATACCTTGAGAGCCATTATATGCATTGTGGTGGTTTCTATCGTACTGTAATAGTTTGTATCATTGGCCGTGTCCAAAGCGACTTTTTTTTGCATAGTACGTGTTCCATTGTTCCACATGATTGAATTTGTGCTTCGGTAGGGTAATGGGTCTAGGACCCTAGGTTTTCTGATAAGTCTAAGTTGCGGCGATATGTGTGTATTCATGATTGTACACGTGGCTCACTTCATGGAATCGTTTGTGACATACCCAGCCAGGTATGTCTTCATGATCCTCTTTATTTGGATAGTTTGTGACTGTACTATGGGATGTGACTACACTGATCATTTCTATGGTCGCTTGCATGCATACCTTATTCATGTGATTATTTCAGAGATATGGGTTTGTGTATATGTGTGCTTGTTTGTAGGTTTTTAGGTAGCATGTAGTCTTGAATGTTAACATGTCCGTAAAAGCATTTCACCCCTCACTCTCGTTCAACCTCCGTAGCACAAGGGCATCTGTTTACCATTAATTTGTCCTTTGTACTATACTCTATGTTCTTGATGTGAGGACTAACGAGTGAGCCACCGTGTCTGTCTCCATCCCCGGCAAAAGCCTTCTGCCTTCGTATCCTTTTTAAATACACCGATGATTAAATATATGACCGTTCTTAAATATGTTGAAAACCTAATTGTACGGAAGCTGATTGCCTATCTTTGTCTTTCATAACGTGGAGTAGCCTCTTTTTATTCTGGGCGGTGCTGGAATGGGGATCCATATCGTAGTCCTCTTCAAAGTTTTTTAAAATAGTGGTGAAGCTTGAGGTCTTGAAGCTTCATGGCGGAAGGTGGTTGTTTGTTCACAAGGGATAGTGTTGAACTTCTCTGCAGGCTCTTTGTTCCTACAAGTGGAAAAACCCAGGTACGTTAACCATTGTACGTAAGTGGATCACTTCGCCCTCCTCCTTTGCTTTATACTGTTGGGCAGTCTCCCATATCTCTACTAGTTAAAACGGAATATAGAAAAACAGCCGAAGATATTTATTTTATAAGTATCGAATGAGAGTTGGAACCTTTTATCCCATTCGAGTTGAAAAAGGCACTTTGAAATGTGCTGGATCGGGGACCGATAAAGAAAGAGGAAAATCAACATCAAGAAGCACGGTTGTAACTCCCCCTCTCTATTTTAATATAATACAGTTGAATTTCGTACTTTCCATTCTTATCTTCAATATACAGTTGGATTCTTAGTTTTTCATCGATCGGCTAAGTGAGTTGTATGTGCAAAATATGTGCTGTACTTTCATGTTTTGTTGTTTGATGCGCGTAGGGTAGCAGGGTATGGGGTGACGGCTAAAAGATGCGACCACGGAATGCGAAAGGACCAAAAAGGTTAATTAGCATCGGTTGAGGTAGGTGGTTATTCCTGCAGTCTGTGCATTTACAATCTGAAATGAGTTTCTGATAAATACTGGCTTGTTCTGTAGACCCATATTAGGGCTAGAAAAGTTGTCTCGTGGTGATTTTCTATGTGATGGGGGCAGAAGCAACTTGGATCTTTGACAGTATGCCTCTATAATCCTTCTTGAAGTTATAAAGAAATTCCTTGGAAAAGATGGGCTATAAAAAGCATTTCCATACCTGTTCGTAAATTATGAGAGATATTGTGGGTGGATTTCACATATTGGAATACAAGATCAATGAACAACTAAAACAATTTACATCAATAAAAATTATTGAAAATTTGTAATTGAGTTCATTAGCGAAATTTTGTATTATGGTGAGATGTCACAAAACTTTCCAAGTTGAACAAAGAAATCGCTATCTTTAGAAAAAATTATTGAACATGGAGTTCCGCGAACTCTTAAAAGATGTAAACCGTAAATACCATTTAAATAAATTCTCCAACTACATAACATGACTCTATTTCAGTTATATGTTTATGATACATGTAATCGGTGCAAGCAATGATAACTAGGTTTATGTTTCTATACTTGGTCATAGATATTATCGGACTCTTTAATAATTTTGTTAAAGATAGTTATTGTAGCGGTGCTCTCTGACCTAATGTGTTATATATGTTGTAATGTAATGTAATGTCTGTAATTTTAACTTTCATAAAAAATAAAATAAAAATAACTCTATGTTAAAATAGATAACTTGAAACAAAAATAATAAAAAATAAAATTTCTCGTTATTATTATTTTCATAATTTTATATGGTGATTAAAATCTAAAATTGACCCGAATCAAGTTACTAATGGTTTTGAGCTCTGATTTTGAGAACCACATGGTATTCATCATGAGAATATAACCTATTAAAAGTGTTCGCTAGTTAAATAGCAACGTCGCGGATCTGCCAGCGTTGGAAGGATCAAATCTCTTGAGATGCGAAGCCTAACTGAGGCAATGTCCTCAAGTCCCTAAGTGTAGCCAAATCCAAGTTAAAATGGATCTGGGCCCAAATGTATACTTGCATAAAGTTGAAGAATATTCTTTTGTTATTTACTATTCTAGTTTCCCCCTAAAACATTGTAACATAATGCCTATGATGTGTATTTTAGGATATATCAATAAAAAAATTGTTTATCTCCTAATAATAATAATAATAATAATAATGAATGATAGGTATATTATTGGTCTTCAATATAATAGGAAAAAATTCAATTATGCTTTAACATTTTGGTTGGGATGAGCCTGCGTCGATAGGCGGCTTGGGGATCAAGGCCTCACAGAGAATGATTTGTGCCTGTCTTAGGAAAGTTGTACTATTAACTCCAGGAAATTAGGTGTGGTGGGGTGGCCAGTGAGGTGTGATCTGATCATTGTGGCTGGAATGCTGGATACATGGGCTATGAAGCACTGATCAGGCCTGGGATCCAGGACAACAGAGAGACAAAAAATGGCAGCAGGCATAAAGTAAAATGGAAGTAGTAAGAAGCATTGCCAAGAAATTATAATCATTTTATTTGATTAAAATTATTTTATTTTTAATTCTTCATGTGAACTATCTTTAAATTTCATATATTGAATATACATATTTTAGTCCTTAAGATTGCTCAACCTTGAACTCATACAACAAAAGGTCATTGTGTCACATGTGAAAGTTGAACTTGGATAGGGAAATAATAATCATCGGACTAAACTCCAATTAACAATTTTATTTTTAATAGTTAATATATTTTATTTATCTATTATATTTAACTATAAAAATTAAAACTAATTAATATTATAAACTCTGTATTAATTTTTTTATATTATTTTTTATCATTTTAATATTATCATATAAATATATAATTCATAATATTGCATGGTCCCATGGAATAGTCAAAATAAATTGTAATCAATCCAATTAAGAATATAGAAGGAGTGAGCTAACCATTCGACGGAATGGCCTTGAGTTTTGTGCCCCCGGCAGACCGCCGAATACATCCGGCGAATGCCTCCGGCAAACGCGGGCCCCACGCCCCTCACCGTCTCCATCTCCGTTCGTCCCCGTGTTGTTACCGTTACCATTCCCCGTCAACCGTCCCGTAACAGGCTAACTCTCACCGTTTCGAGCCATTCCTTGCGTACGCTCACACGAGCCATCACGCAGGCTTGCGCAGCCACTTCAGGGCCGAATTGACATTGGAGATTGACATTTTCTCCATTTTGAATTGAATTACTTACTCGGCCTTTATGGCTGCTATCTACCAACTCGGCCATTATGGCTGCTATCTACCATAGTTGCTACGCAAATGCATTTCAAATTTATGCAGAAATCCCAGGAGTAAGCTAACCCTCTATTTATTCATTCTGTCGACCAAACGTTTCGTCGAGTCATTCAGTCGAGTGCGTTTTTTCTCCATTCGGTCAAGTCATTCAATCGAGTGTGTTTCTCCATTCGGTCGAGTCATTCAGTTGAGTGCGTTTCTCAGTCGAGATCAGAGAAGAGCAGTAGCAGTAGAACATACGAGTACCAGCAATTGGAGCAGAGAAGAACAGAGCCCCTGGTTCTTCCTCCCTTTCTTATCAACAGAGCAGAGCAAGGTGAGTAAATTTTCTTCAATGCATTGCCGCAAGCAACTATGGTAAATTCTAGTGTTTATTTCCGTTTATTTATGGAGTAAGCTAACCATTCCTTTTTTATTGGAGCAATCTAACCATTCGACTGAAACGCCTTCGGGTTTTGTTATTTATTTATTTTATTCGAATGGTTAGTTGTTGCCGCCATTGTGCAAAATTAATATTTACAGCGGCAGCAACACACCGTTACAGTGGAAGCAACTCGTTGTTTCCGCCACTGTAACAGCGAGTTGCCGCCATTGTGAAAAATTAAAATTTACAGCAGTGGAAACACAGTCTTACAGTGGCGGAAACTTTCTTTTTCCGCCACTGTAACAGCGAGTTGTCGCCACTATAAATTTTCATTTTGCGCAGTGGCGGCAACTCGTTGTTACAGTGGTAGAAAAATTTACAGCGACGGCAACACACTCTTATAGTGGCGGCAACTCGCTGTTGCCGCCACTGTGTGTGTTGTCGCCACTGTGTGTGTTGTCGACATTGTAATTGTGTTGCCGCCATTGTAAGTGTGTTGCCGCAAATGAAAATAATTAAATTTTTATTTATATTGCAAACTTCATTTTGTTTTTATTTTGTAGAGAGAGCTGTATTTATTTTGTATTTTCTTGTTTTGCAGATAGTTGCAAAATGGGTGCTAGCTATCCAAATATGGTGCCATATGAACCCAAGGAATGCACGGATAAGATTCGTGCTTCACAATCAATCACTTAGCCAGGTATATCAAAATAGTAGAGAAATACCTGGGATTACCACGAATAATGAGGCATACTATCATGCTTTGATAGAGGGCCTCACGACTACACGGAACTATGGTGCAAATGACATTGTGGCATAGACTAACTCGGAGCTAATAATCAACCAGATGAGTGGCATCTTCCAAGTTAGAAGACCTAAACTAAAGCCGCTTCAGCAGCAAGCAAAATCCATTGCTACACAATTCCACAGCGTTGAGATTATGTACCAATCTGATGTCCAAAGGGTCTGTGATGCAATACTTTCTGAAACAACATCCAAAGGACGTGGATGTGGTGGATTTGTGGAGCCAACATGTGCTCCAATTGTTATTGATAGGCATCGTTATAGATTGCCTATTAATGAATGGATTGTTGTTGTGATTGGGCTTGGGGTTATTATGGGGGGAGAAATATTATTATACTCATCTTTTTTGAGATAGATTGGAGCATGATCTCCATCATTTTTGTATGAGCTATTTTTAATAGAAGACCTCACTATTTTCTGGTTTTATATGTGATGGATGCTTTTATTTTCTGTAATGGTTTTTTCTGGTATTATATGTGATGGTTTTATATAACTGTTTATGGAAATTCAAGCCCATTCACACAGAATTAAGTCGAATAATATTCATGAAATGCTAAGACAAATTTTTCAATGACACACAAGAGTACATTAAAACCCAAATTACAGAGATTGTATCCTGCATTTTTCATATAACTGTTTATGGAAATTCAAGCCCATTCACACAGAATTAAGTCAAATAATATTCATGAAATGCTGAGACAAATTCTTCAATGACACACAGAGTACATTAAAACCCAAATTACAGAGATTGTATCCCGCATTGTTCATATAACTGTTTATGGAAATTCAAGCCCATTCACACAGAATTAAGTTGAATAATATTCATGAAATGCTGAGACAAATTCTTCAATGACACAGAGTACATTAAAACCCAAATTACAGAGATTGTGTCCCGCATTGTTCATATAACTGTTTATGGAAATTCAAGCCCATTCACACAGAATTAAGTCGAATAATATTCATGAAATGCTAAGACAAATTTTTCAATGACAGACAGAGTACATTAAAACCCAAATTACAAAGATTGTGTCACGCATTGTTCATATAACTGTTTATGGAAATTCAAGCCCATTCACACAGAATTAAGTCGAACAATATTCATGAAATGCTGAGACAAATTCTTCAATGACACACAGAGTACATTAAAACCAAAATTATAGAGATTGTATCCTGCATTTTTCATATAACTCTTTATGGAAATTCAAGCCCATTCACACAGAATTAAGTCGAATAATATTCATGAAATGCTGAGACAAATTCTTCAATGACACACAAAGTACATTAAAACCCAAATTACAGAGATTGTATCCCGCATTGTTCATATAACTGTTTATGGAAATTCAAGATCATTCACACACAATTAAGTCGAATAATATTCATGAAATGCTGAGACAAATTCTTCAATGACACACAGAGTACATTAAAACCCAAATTACAAAGATTGTATCCTGCATTGTTCATATAACTGTTTATGTAAATTCAAGCCCATTCACACAGAATTAAGTCGAATAATATTCATGAAATGCTGAGACAAATTCTTCAATGACACAGAGAGTGCATTAAAACCCAAATTACAAAGATTGTATCCCGCATTGTTCATATAACTCTTTATGGAAATTCAAGCCCATTCACACATAATTAAGTCGAATAATATTCATGAAATGCTGAGACAAATTCTTCAATGACACGTAGAGTACATTAAAACCCAAATTACAGAGATTGTATCCCGCATTATTCATATAACTGTTTATGGAAATTCAAGCCCATTCACACAGAATTAAGTCGAATAATATTCATGAAATGCTGAGACAAATTCTTCAATGACACACAAAATACATTAAAACCTAAATTACAGAGATTGTATCCCGCATTTTTCATATAACTCTTTATGGAAATTCAAGCCCATTCACACAGAATTAAGTCGAATAATATTCATGAAATGATGAGACAAATTCTTTCATAATATATAAATGAGATCCACTTACAAAACTTCTTGTTTGGCCAGATATTCAATTCGATGGCCTTCTACCTCACTACTCTGTCTCTCCAGCTCTCCAGCCCTCTTGTTTAATGCCTTTGAGGCTTACATTTATACAAATTGATCATGAATCGATTCAGCTCCTTCAATTACTCATGGAAGATGACTTGTAGAATACTTCTTCTTTTCACCTTCTATTCTGATACATTTTCTCATGGATGGTTGCTTGTGGAATACTCTTCCTTTTCATCTTCTGCTCTGATACTCTTTATTCTCTGCTTTTGACTGTTTCACTGTTGTAATAAAAAATGACCAGCAGTAACAATTTGATTTAATTGATACACTTTGACCCTGACACACTTTGACACTGATTTTTCACCATGAGGTAAAAGTAAAATATGAATTTCCAAGTAACTTTTCTGTCCTTTACCTATCAAATTCACAGCAAATCTGTGAATTCTTGCCATTGTTCAGTAGTGGGGATCTTCATATTCTTCAGTTTCTTGTAACTTTCATCAGCTTCAGTATATTTGGCAAAGTTAGGCTTTACAGTGAACATATGCTTGATTTCATTTTCTAAAAAGAACAGATTTTCAAAATACTCAAGAAGTACTTTGCCACTTGGTGATCCTTGTGGTAGTGGTTGTTTAGCTTGCTCTTTTGCATGATTTCTGATTTTCTGATCATAATCTTTTTGTGGCATCAATTTGTCATTTAATGCATGAATGTCTAGTAAACCTGTTTCTGATAATACTTTGTATTTGGCCCAAAATCTTGAGATGGCCAAATTCATGTCTTTACATCTGTCTTCCAAGTTATTCATTATGTTCCTCTTATTCAGGACTTTCTTAATTTGAAGAATGGCTTCTGTCCTGTCAGCAATTTTCAATTCTTCTAACTCTTCCCTGTTTTTGTTGTTCAAGAATGCTATGAGTTGAACTGCTTGAGCTGGCTTATTTTCAATCTCTTTCTTCGTTTTATCAATCTCTGCATTAGCAGCCTGTAGTAACTCTTTCTGCTCATAAATTATTTGAATTGAAGGCCATTGAGAGTGAATGCCTTATATGATTTTTGTCCATAAATGATTTTTAATATATGCAACCTGATCTGTAAGATTCACCTGTGCTTGAAGAATTCTCACCTGTTCTTGCAGTCTATCTACCCTCTGCTCATGCCCTTTGGAATTAATCAAGGCATCTCTTTTGGAAGATTCTATATTTTTAATAGTGCCTTTCAAATTAAGTATTTCTTTCTCTTTAATTGACATATCTTCCATGGCTCTGATTATGGCAGCTTTGTTTTGTATTGTGTTTACCTATGAAGTTGAGGAAGAAGAGGCAGACATTTCATGGGAGGTTATTGGCACTGTAGTGGCCAGTACTTCTTGAGGTGCCAAGTGTTCTGCTAAAGTTGATGGAACAATTGTGCTTACAGTTAGAATCACTGTAGGGATGACAACCTGTTGAGCTTTCTTTAGTTTTTCATTCTCTTGCATGAAAGCTTCTATCTGGATTTCCATTTCTTTTATTTGACCTGTCATTTTAAGCACAATTTGTTTCAATTCATCATTCTCTGTTTTCTGCAGAAGAATCTCTTTTGCCTGAGAATTTTCAATTGGAGGCAATTTTAGCTGTTTTCTGAGGGCAGCTATATCTTCATTTTTCTGCTTGATCAAAGCCTTTGCAACTTCCATGTTAGCTGGATCAGCTCTTGCTTCAATCACCAAGTCTTCTAATGCTTTGATATTCAAATTGTTCGCATAAAGTGAGGCTTTATCCAATTTCATTTGAGTTTGAAGATTAATCAATGTTTTTTTAAGCCTGATAGAATTCATAGTCTTATTGACTATCTTAGAATATAGCATCTCTGTGTTGCTTCTACGAAATTCTATCTGGTCCAATTCATGGATAGAATCTGCATCAATATCAAGATCTATTTTTGAATAGTCTGCAATAGATTTAGGATCAGCCACTGTAGGCTTGAGAAATGACATCACCAATTTATTAGAAGAATAGTCAAAAGCCGAAAGGAGCCTATCCTTATTCCCAAGCTTTTCTTTGAGGAACTTGGAATATGCTTCATTTTTTATTTCTTCATTCTTTTCTTTTATTTGCCTGAACCTAATTTGAATGTCTGACTCTGTATTGTACGCTTCTTTAGAAGAAAATGGCTTATCAACTTTAGATTGTGTATCCACCATAATTGTATCTTTCTGTTGGGCTTCAATTTGAACATTTTGAAGCTTTTTGAGAGTTTCAGTTACTATCCTTGTAGCTTCATCATCAGTCTCATGACCATTATTATCTTCAATATTGATGGCTTTGTCCCTTTCTTCAATGCTCAACTTGCTTTTCTTATTATAAGGAATTTTAAATATTTTGTCTTGAATAGTTTCAGCAGTGAAACTATCTTCCTTTCTGCTTCTCTTATGAAGAATGTCATATTATTTATTCACTGTCAATACCTGTGTTTGATCAACTTTCTTACCTTTGCCACTGTTTCCCTTCATTTCCTGTGAATCATCATCAACTAGAGTGTTCGGTTCCCATTCAAGTTTGTTGGCATACTTTTCAATATGGGGCTTGGAATCATGCAAGAAGACAATCAGCTTGCATTTCACTCTCATTGTGCTTAAAATACCTTGTGGATCATAACTCCACGTAAAACTATATGGGAATTTATACTCTTTCAATTTTACATTGATTTCATTGGCTGCTTCTTTGTTATTTACAATAAATGGCCCAATTTGATTTTTCAGCTTAAACTGAGTCTTTTTCTGGAAGCTATGAAATTGATTTCAGCTGCATTTAATAGCTGCCTCAAATACTCCAAGGCAAATATCCTTATTGTAACAAATCTTGGTAGTTTATATGGGGCCAGGAGTGCACCATATACTCTGATTTCTGTGTAACTTTTGTATAAATACCAGTCCCCTGTTTTACAGCTCTCAGATAGCTGTAGAATTCTCTTTGTCTCTTCATTGATTCTAGGGGTCTGCTCTTTGTTCAACATATTCATAGCAGGCACTAAAAACAGGTCATTGAAATCTGCAAAGCTATATTCTATGTTCCATTTTTTTAGAATTGATGACCAAAACACAACTGAAAGAACATTTCCTTCAGGATCCACTTTCTGAAATTCAATGGGAAACTTATCTGCTTGATAATACAAAAAGAGGTGAAGTAGATATGATGTATATCTGAAGACTCCTTCTCCTGAAAATATAGACAACTGATAATGCATGTTTTCTGCAATGAACTTAGCAAAATTGTACACTATGGTAGGAGACTGGCCAGGACTCAGAGTTGACAAAAAACCTAAGATAGCCACATCAGTGAATTCATCACTGGTGTATCCTAGTATGAATGATAGCATTGAGACAATCTGTCTGGTTTCATCTGGGAAATCAAAGGTATCAAATGGTGGATTAAGCTTGGGGATATCAACTTGCTTGGGACAAAAATTCTGGAATACTTTGAATTTAGAAGCAAATTCAAGCTCTAGGTAATTTTGAGTTAACTCCTCTATGGACAATGAAGAAGCATTGGGATCAAGGTTCAGTTGTAGCATGGAGTTTATAGATTCTTCATTGATGTAAAACAAGACCTCTCTGTCTTTATTCACAATGCATCTTTGGTCTTGAAGACAAAAGGATTGACACAATCTGACAAAATCAGGGGATGAATGAGTTTGAGGAACAATGTATTTTGGCAAATTGGACTCCCATACTGGTATATCTTTGTCATCCTTCTCCACTGATTTACCAAAACACCAGTTATATACATCAAGCAAATTGAACTCTAATGAAGGATCCATTATTCTATAGTCAAGGTCAACCAAAGGGCTATTTTCTTGTGAGATAACAGGAGGTTGAACAAGCCTGACAACTTTTGTTGAATCTGCAGTGAGTACAAGGGTAGATTTATCAATTTTGGAAGATTGAGGCTGAGGAATTTTAGCAGAGGGTTTCTTTTGAGGCTTTGGACCTCCTACTTTAGGGGTTACTTGTTTCTTTGTCATTTTTAATTTGAGCAGAGCAATATTAGATTGTTTGCTGAGCTTTTTTGTTGGAAACAAGGGCTTCTTAGAGAATTTCTCTAGAAAAATAGGGTTCTGAGCAGGGTTTTGGATTGAAAGAAGGTTTTAATGCTCAGAGTGTAGGTTATGATCAATTCCAGCAGCGAAAAGACCAGGGTATGGATAAAAGTTGCAAAAAACGGCAATTAGGGATTCTCGGAAAATTTTGACAGAGTTTCCCCTGTACTATGGATATTTTCTGCAATTTTTATATGTGCAATTGGGGAAATTTTATAGGAATTAACAGAAAAATTGGAGTTTTTCTTCAGAATTGAAGTTCAGTGGATAATTTTTGATGAAAATTACCTTGAAACAGGTATAATCGTGGTTGAAGATGTTTTGCAGTCGCGTTCAGTCTTCAATTCTGCAAAGTTGGTCTTTCAGAGGGTAATGTAGCACTTCCTGGTTGAATTGCAGGGTAATTTGGCTCGAAAATGGTGCTGGAAGGTTTAAAATTAGTGAAAATGGCTCTGCACAGACTCTCAAAGGTTAAATGGCGTAATTTCGAGGGAAAAAAGGCTCTGCAAAGGATTCACAGTTTAAAGCGTAAAAAGGTGAAAGATTCAATGAAAAATTATAATTTTAATGTATTAAACCATAGTGGAAACCACGGTTAATTTACATTAAATATAGGTTAAATGAGAGTGGTTTTGGAATATCGGCGGCGGTATTCACGTGGCTCAACGGTGGTAAGCGGTAATACGCTTTTCGAACGCAATACAATATGATTTCGACACGTCGACGCGGGGTGGTTTGGGAAAACCACCCATTTCGCGCGACTTTTCTAAAACATCCTTCGATTACTTTATGAGCACGAAAATGCATTAGCGCTGTCGAATCTGGCTTTGGAAAGCGAACGGTTACGATTAAAAGGAAGATGCGGGGAATGATCGGTTATCGGGTTCAACTTGGGCCGTAGATCTTGGGAATAAAAGGAGATCGAATGATTGAAAACTAGCGCAATGGGGAGAGGGAAAAAATGCATTGAATTGGCGCATTGATTTCCAACCATTGGATCAAACAGGGTTTGGGGATCGGAGGGTCGAAAATTAATCCGATGGGAAAAGGTTTTGGTTAAGTTATATATACAAAATGACCCTTTTTAATGAAAAAATAAGTAATCGAGAGGGTTTTTTAGGGCTTTTAACCAAGGTTAGGGATTATTGTAATGGAATATATATTGTGGGGAAGGGGTTAGGTTATAGATTTAACCTCAGGTTAGGGAGTCGGGGAAGGGAAATATACATGAAATGGGTTCATTTTTGTTGAAGTTTGGTTAAAACTAAACTTCGATATTTTTGTTTAAAACATATATAAGACATGTTTTAAGATTTTTCTCAAATATTTTATTATATGGTGAATTTAACAGGTTGACTTAACTACCATAGGGGGCGGGATATTTATATATAGATAAACTTAGCCAAAGGGGTTATAAGGGGGGTTTTAATTTTAAACATGTGGGAATAAATAACTTTGGCTTAAGTTAAAATAAGTGGGTTTTTGGGTTTATTATATAAAAAGGAGTTATATAATAGGAAAATGTTATTTTTAAAGGGAATTAATACATATGTTAAAGTTAACATGAAAATAGGACATGGTATAGTCAAAACACATAATCATAACAAGTAAAGTAAATTACAAGATAATTTGCAATTGATCTTATCACTTAAATTATAATATAATGTTATTTTGAGGGTTTATTGTTTTCAAATGATGTAGGAAGTTAATAAAATGGGAATTATAATGCTTTTAAGTAAAAATAGTGTTTTACTTAGGATTTTTCAATGGGATGAATGCATGAATGGTAATGTAATGATTTTAGGGATTAATATAGACATTCACACTTTCAACTGATCAGTCATAGAGCCTTGGGTCCGGTCCCAACAAAATTCAAGGAAATGCCTTGAGCCTTTCTAACTGATAATTTAGAATGTTTCATGACTATGGGAAGGGGAAGTTAGTTATTTTGAAGCCCATGATGAATGATATTTACATTGGATATTTTCACCTTCTTCTACCTACCCAGCTTACCATGCTAACATTTTTTCTTCCTTTGTAGTAAGGTGCATTTAGACTAGCAACCTTCACAGCATTATTCTTTCTGAAAACAAGTAAAACTATCTAATTCTACACTTATTTCATCCATGAATCCAGTTTAAACTGTTGGATTCATTTATTTCTCTACCTAACTACTGAATTGTCATGATTAAGAAGTATGACAACTCATTATTCTCTATCTACAACAAGTGAAATT
The DNA here is from genome assembly GCA_034641835.2 of Pinus albicaulis. Lineage (NCBI taxonomy): Eukaryota > Viridiplantae > Streptophyta > Pinopsida > Pinales > Pinaceae > Pinus > Pinus albicaulis. Next base: position 484,854,699 of record CM076573.1, read on the forward strand.
GAAACAATGACAAGTTAAGATTAAACTGTTTAACTCATCATGGACTATGGCATTTATTGACACTCTGCCATAGTCAAAAAGTAAAAAGTAGTGGCATTTATGCTTGCTCACTTTCATGTTTTATTCATTTTTCTTTTGGGATCTTTTATTTTTTCTAAGTCCTTTGATTATTCTTTTAGGACTTTTTACCCTCTTTTTTATTTTTCAATTTTTTTTATTTTTTACAAAATATGTGAATACAACTTGCAGAAGGCAAAGTATGTAAAAATTTACAAGATTATCAATAGTCAAGTCAAAATTATGACCCCTATATCATAGGTTGCTAACAGCGGCAACAGCGAGTTGCCACCACTGTAAGAGTGTGTTGTCGTCGCTGTAAATTTTAATTTTGCGCAGTGGTGGCAACTCGTTGTTCCAATGGCGGCAACAACGAGTTGCCGCCACTGCGCAAAATTAAAATTTACAGCGGCGACAACACACTTTTACAGTGGCGGCAACTCGCTGTTGCCGCCACTATGTGTGTTGCCGACATTGTAATTGTGTTGCCTCCATTGTAAGTTTGTTGCCGCAAATGAAAATAATTTAATTTAATTTAATTTGGGGATAAATAATATTATCCGAAAAGGAAAGGAATGTTAAGTGTGATATTCCAAGCAGAAGTGTATGGGATTGGAGAATTATGTTATTGCAGAAAACTAAGTGTATAAGTGTGGATTGTATTTTTGGTAATGACTTTAGAGTTGTAGATGGGGAGGAGAGAAAATTCATATAAGTGTGGATTCCATTTAACCCCCAAAACCCTAACCCCTAACCCCTAAAATCCTTCACTGCTAAATCCCCTAACCCCCTAAACCTCTAAACCTATAACCCATTTAACCCCCTAAACACTAAACCTCTAAACCCTTAACCCCTAACCACTTAAACCCTAATTCCCAACCCCTAACCAATTCAACACCCTAAACCCCTAAAAACCTAACCCATTTAACCCCATTAACCCCTAAACCCCTAAAACCCTAATCCATTCAACCCCCTAAATCCTAACCCCTAAAATCCTTAACTGTTAAATCCCCTAAACCTCTAAACCCCTAACCCATTTAACCCCCTAAACCCTAAACCTCTAACCCCTTAAACCCTAATTCCCAACCCCTAACCCATTTAACCCCCTATACCCCTAAACCCATAACCCACTAAACCATAAACCTCTAAACCCTAACCCATTTAAACCCTAAACCCTTAACCCCTAACCCATTTAACCCCCTAAACCCCTAAACCCCTAACCCATTTAACCCCATAAACCTTAAACCTCTAAACCCTTAACCCTAACCCCTTAAAAGGTAATTACCGACCCCTCACCCATTTAACCCGCTAAACCCTAACCCTGTTAACACCTAACCCCGAACCCCTAAAATCCTTAACTTCTAAATCCCCTAACCCCCTAAACCTTTAAGCCCCTAACCCATTTAACCCCCTAAACCCTAAGCGTCTAACCCCTTAACACCTAACCCCTAAGTTCTTAATTGATAAATCCCCTAACCCGCTAAGCCTCTAAACCCCTAACCCATTTAACCCCCCAAAACCTAAACCTCGAACCCTTATCCCCTAACCACTTAAACCCTAATTCCCAACCCCTAACCCATTAACCCCTTAACTGATTTAACGCCTTAAACCCTAACCCCATTAACCCCTAATGACCCTTAACCCCTAAAATCATTTACTGCTAACCCACTTAGGATGATCGAGCTAATTGATCAATCAACCAAAAATAGATCATGCATGCAAGGAATTCGAGTTCGAGTCGGGTCGTTTCGTTTGAGGGCGCCCGTATAAGGTTTGCTAAGTTGTGTCCACACAAATGCCTTGTGCACGTTCGTGCAAGACGTTTGCTGTTTTTTCCCTTGTGTGTTCATTCGGTCGGGCAGAGGGCGTCGCGCCTTGGGAGGGCGCCCGATGAAACAAGTCCGGTTCGGGTCGTTTCATTTGAGGCCGCCCGTATAAGGTTTGCTAAGTTGTGTCTGCACAGGTGCCTAGTGCACATTCGTGCAAGCCGTTTCCCGTTTTTTCGCTTGTGCATTCGTTTGATCGGGCGGAGGGCGTCGCGCCTTAGGAGGGCGCCCGATGAAACGAGTCTGGGTCGGGTCGTTTCGTTTGAGGGCGCCCGTATAAGGTTTGCTAAGCTGTGTCCGCACAAGTGCCTTGTGCATGTTCATGCAAGCCGTTTGCCGTTTTTTCCCTTATGTGTTCATTCGGTCGGGCGGAGGGCTTCACGCCTTGGGAGGGCGCCCGATGAAATGAGTTCGGGTCGGGTTGTTTCGTTTGAAGGCGCCCGTATAAGGTTTGCTAAGTTGTGTCCGCAAAAGTGCCTTGTGCACGTTCGTGCGATTCGTTTCCCGTTTTTTCCCTTGTGCGTTCGTTCGGTTGGGCGGAGGGCATCGCGCCATGGGAGGGCGCCCGATGAAACAAGTTCAGGTCAGGTCGTTTCATTTGAAGGTGCTCGTATAAGGTTTGCTAAGTTGTGTCCGCACAAGTGCCTTGTGCACGTTCGTGCAAGCCGTTTGCCATTTTTTCCCTTGTGCGTTCGTTCGGTAGGGCGGAGGGCGTCGTGCCTTGGGAGGGCGCCCGATGAAATGAGTCCGGGTTAGGTCGTTTCATTTGAGGGCATCAGGCTTCACTTATTAAAAACATATAAAATGTAAACTATTAGTTAATGTGGTGAATTGAACGAATGATGAAATTATTGGAGGATTGGGATGATAACGGTTGTATAGATGAAAGAGGGTCTATTACACTAGAAGGTTATTTTCCCAAGAAACTCTTCAGACCAAGAGTCATGTTTACTTTCAAGGCTATCAACTTGATGCCATAAATTTTCAATATAGTCAATTGGTGTTTTCAGCGTGCATAAATTTGATAGAAGTTCAATGAAGAAAAAAATCAAAAGTTAAAAAATGGGGAATGTTAGAAGTTGGCCATGAACAGATCATTGAGGATGGAATTCCATTAGAATTTTTTAATTGAACTTCCTAACAATATCTTCTCCTTGTATTCTTCTTTGAGAATGAGTTCAAGTAGATTGTTAGCCTTTCTTTTTGTGCACTCTTAAGTTGTCCATTCTAGCTAGTACTAAGTATTAAAAAATTGTTTTCATTAATATGGTATCTTTGTTGCTAAGTTAAAAATAAATTAAAAGATCCCAAATACTACTTATTATAGTGATGTAGCATATCACAATTTTCTTGTTTGTTGTTGATTGTACACCTACCATGTTTGCACTGCTTTTTTCTATTTTATGGACCATCATTTTATATTTTCAAATATTTTTATTGCTATATTAGTAACATTATTTACTGTATTCCCGGATGCGGGTGAATTGGAGAGCTATTAATGGCACTCAAATAACACTGTCATCGCATCAAATGCATTTAATCCATGTGTTGGTCGAGATCTGACCTTAATTCTCTTACGCGCCTCTATATGGTCCTCATTGCTTCCGCCTTCGCCTCTCATCAATGAGATGAGATGTTATTGCAGGGCGAACTTCGATGCAACTCCAATCGGGTTTTAAAAATGGAGAGTGGCTCTGGCTATTCGGGCGTTCCTCCTCCGATGAACTGTATGTGCTCTCCGACTGCTGGGCTCCCCAGTCAGCGCACGTCTACAGGAAGAAGAAGCCTGTTGAACTGCTGCTTAGACCTTGGAGATGGTCTGCACTTATCTCATTCTGGCCTTTGTCTGTCTGCTTCTGCTTCTTTGAATATTCTCTTTAACCAAATGTCTTTCACTCTTGTTCCTCCGTCACTCATCGTGCCCTCCGCAGAGACTGATTCCATGCCTCGCTTACGTCAACGCATGCGTTTCCGCAGGGGTAGCACCAGAAGCCAACCCCTGCGCCCACCCTCAAGCTCCACCTCCGAGTCGTCTTCTCAATCCAGTGAATATTTCTCTGGCTGTTATCCTAATACCAGAAGTGGGAGGGGTTGTTTCCATGAAACCGGCCATCGATTGGGCTCCTCTACTCCTCCCGTCCCCACCGCTCAGGCCTCTCCCTCGCTCCATACTGCGCATTTCTCTTTCAATTTTTCTTTGAATCACCCTCGCATAACTGCCTCAATTACAGTTGCTTTCCAAGAAGAGGCCCAGATGGGAGAGCCGAGCACTTGTCAGGCGGGGCAGAGTACAGAGAAAGCTCAGGTTTCGGACCATCAGACGGGGTCGTTGAACAAGCAGGGCAAGGATGCACGTGTCAGCAGGGTTCGTGAGGGGGAGATGGCTCAAGGCGATCCAGGACCATCCATGCAAGAAGTTGCTCCCACCAAGGACCTATCAAAGAAGGATGAAAATATGGCTGAATATTGGTGCCGCATTGTTGAAGAACCGCCTGATGAGTAATTTTTCTTTTCTTGTCTAGTTTTCATGCTTTGAGGCCCATTCTAATGGGCTTGTCTTTGCTTATCTAGATATGTCGGACTATAGTTTTATTTTTACAAGTTATAATCGATGTAATCTTCAGAGGAATCAACAGCTGCTACCCCTACGAGGGCAGCGCAATAGTCTGAGAATTGTTCGAGGTTGGTTTCCCCTTGTGGGCAGTCTTTTTTCTGTCAATTTTGTCAAGTATGCCACAGGTCTGGGCAAAGACTCGGCTTCGGCCATGATGTAAAATATTTCTTTTGTTAATAGATTAAACTAACTTAGAAAAAAAAACATTATTTACTTTATTAAAGTCGCATTACCTTCGGAAATTCATTATTAAAAAATAAACATTATTAAAAAAATTCATTTTATTGTGCTTGTCCTATACATGTAGTGCATACAAAAGCTATTAAAACTAACAATGCATGCTCCACATATAGTATTTGATATTTGAAATTTTCACTTACATTAATGTAACTTTTGAGATTAATTCAACTTCGGTTGATTCAACATTGCAATTTTTAACTTTCAATCTCTAAGCTTTCTCAAATTTCATGAAAAATAGAATTTAGTATCTTAAAGTAGACTTTAAGGCAAAGAAGGCAATTTACAATGTCTATTTTATAATGAAATTTTATAGTATGTTTGCATTAAACAACTTTATATTAAAAGTTAAGTATCAAACCACATCCATAGTAGCTTTTCTATACAAGATGATGATCTATTCATGAATGCAAAATTTATACATGTACCATGTTTTATAATGTGCAATTTTAAGTTATATGTTTGTTTTAGACATCTACACATTTATAAGATTCATGAATGTAAAATGTACCATGTTTTGTAATTTTCAATTTTACTATTCATTAAACAAGTTGACAAAACAACGTCACAAAACCTAAGAAGAGTCGTAATGAAAATTGTTCAGCTAAATCGAAATTTACAAACATTGATTCATATTCATAAACTTATATGTAAAACCTTTAGGCATAAAACCATGCATCATGAAAAATGTAACATGTTTTAAATAATTTTTATTTTTTATTAAACTCAAAAACTATAACTTTAAACCTTATGTGAAACAAATGTTTTTAATTTATCTAGAACAACTGAGAAAAGGTAACTCTTTTTTCTTTTTGGGGTATATTATTTTTTCTAAGTCCTTTGATATATTTTTTTTTTCTCTGAATTTGTCTACTTCTATTATTGATACAAAAAATTTATAGAGAGGCCCTGGCCTCAAAAGATCTTGCCCAGAGTTGCAACATTCTTGTAATTACAAAAATGATGTTTTTCCAGATAAACTTCAAAAACTGAAACTGCACCACTAGTCGAAAACATTCAAGCAGAGATGTGCCGCCCACGCAGGGGAGACCGAATAATAGACATTGTAACAAAAGTCTGAGTTTGTAAAATGATAAACAAATGACACAGAGAATTGAGCCCAATCGAGTGACTGTGAAAGAAAAACCTGTGAGTGTAGACCTGTTTAGGAATCACGAGAAGTGGGAGGCGGTTCTTTGACGATGCGGAAACCATACTTGTATGGGTCTTCTACCTCTACTTGATGTCCTTCGTTGCCATTAAAATAGCCTCGCTTGGGGTCACTGGGGCCAGCCTGATGGCTCGTGTCTTGAGTTGCACGGTAGCTGGGCTCTTTGCGCTTCAGGCTGTCAGTAGGAGGAGTGCTGTGCATATCTTCAGTGTTCTTCTCCAGAGTCACACCCGGAGTCGTGGCGGCCACACCCGAGGAATCCTCTTGAAGCACAACAGTGACAGTGGCAATTAAAGTGGATTGGCTGAAAGCACAGGGGAAACAGATCTGAGCCATATGAGACTGCGCAGGGGTGGGGAGTGACGTGACTGGGATGTGGGGGGAACCCATATCAAATTGGGGCTACCCAGACCCACAGCCACAACCACTTCTGGTGACAGGATAACGGCCAGAGAAATAATCAGAGGATTGGGAAGCGAAGCCAGAGGTAGAAGTGGAGGGATAACGAACAACATGCCCGCGACTGCTGCCTCTCCGACAACGCATACGTTGGCGTAACCTTGGCATGATGCGACGAACATGCAGAGTGGTGTGAGTATCGGAGATGCGATAGCAGGGGAGGGCAGTGTAGGTGAGAGCTTCAGCCAATAAGGGAGCGAAATCATGTAGATCCGAGGCACTGGAGGAGGGTGAATTGAACCTTAGCTTGCAAAAGGGGCTCTAAGAGATATGGATGCCAGGCAGCAGATCGATGCAGCACTCTAGAGCGTAGCTTTTCCTAGTGCTAGTCTGAGAGCGGGGCTCTGCGGCAGTGAAAGAGCAGCTAGAGCTCAAAGGTGGAGTAGGAATGAAGCTGGGGGGAGGCGCCATGGTCGTAAAGCAAACGGGCTGGTAAGGAGGAATGAGCTGCATTAAAGCAGCATTGAAGGAGATGGCAGGGGAGTTAATGCAGGACGTCGCGCGAGGCTGGGTGGCGGTGGTAAATATCAGGTAACTCCTGTCAGGATTCCTTGATCTTTATTTAGGACTTTTACCCTTTTTGATTTTTTTTGATTTTATTTTTTATTTTTTTTTATTTTTACAAAATATGTGAATACAACTTGCGAGAAGGCAAAGTATGTCTGATTTACAAGATTATCCAATAGTCAAGTCAAAATTATGAATCCTATATTTATAGGTTACTAACGGAGCCTAATGCTTACTGCACATCACCAAGGATGACTATTTTTACTTAAAACTATATCTCATACCAAGGATGAATATATCTCATAAGAAGCTGCCTTGAGGCTATAGCAAACCTCATCAACAATTTTAAAATCACATATCGATATGACCCAAAAGTCTTTTGTAGGGTGTCATTGAGGAAAAAAAATCCTATATTTTCATAACTTAAAAACATTGTTTTGTCAACTTGGTAGAATTGATATACTTTGAATGAAATTATTTGGCATAGTTCACCATTTAACATGGTCATGTTATAACATGTTTATGTAATTTTTATAGGACCAAAGCATGGCAGTTTGTTGAAAGAAATAAACTTGTGAATGATAGTTTCACATTTGAAGGATAGGTTTACTTTGACACTGCTCGATGTCATTAGAAAGGATATTGTGCATCCTTTTTCAATTGTTTTAAAACCTTTTATATGTCATTAGATTATGTGATGGATGCTTTTATTATGCATTTTATTCTGGAAGTCAAATTCCAATACACCTTCATAATTCCAACTTCTATGAACATTGAAAAATTCATTATCCATGAGCAGCACATGGTCCCATAATTTATACAAGCCTCTTTTTTTACTATAATGAGCTCTAATTCTTATGTGAAATTATGAACTTCATTAAGAAATTATGTGAGATACCCTTGGTTACAAGCCAACCAAGATAGCTTATATATCAATCATTATTTGTCCTTTATACATAAATGGTTAAATGCAAGAAAATGTGACATCTTGGACTTTTGCAATCCATAGATCCAACCTCATTTAAGGGGCAGAAAGGTATAAGTACCCAAACCAATAATCCAATTGTTGTGAATTTCTTGATCATCAACATCTACAACCACAAGGCCAAGTGTTTTGAACTGAAGCACGTTTTGACATCAATGACAGCAACAACAGCTTAGCCTGCAAATCAATGAAGTTATCTTCACAACCCATGTCTTTAACATTGTTATGTACTGAGAATAGAACCCACACAGATACCAATGCAAGTGAATAATGCTAGGGGTATGCGTTGAAAATCATTAAGGTATATATGATTTTATGATTTGAATGAATTGAAAAGTTAGCTTCACATGGACTTGTAAAGGGGAACATTCAAAGTTAGCTTCACATGGACCTGTAAAGGGGAACATTCATCCCCATCATAACATGTTTATATGAAATCGAGCCATACAGAGACTATTGATCTCAAGATTTAAGGTCTGTTGTCTTCAGAATCTGATATAAACTTTGTCTAAAGTTTTAATAAAAAGCCAATCTTTTGATTATGAAAAAATGCACATGTGGTGTTAGTAGATAGGTCAACAATTTCATAATGGAATGCATTGTTACAACATGAACTCTTTATTTTCACATCTTACCAAGCATATTGATACATATTTATATATTGTAATTTTAATCTTTTTAAATTAAAGTAGCTTCAATCTCCTATTTCCAAGATATGTTTTAAAAATCTTGAATATCTATTTCCTGCCCCCTTGCGGCAACACGTTTCTACATACGGGCACCGCCCTAAATAACCCATCACCATTTTTTATTTATTGTTGTACCCATTACCCTAACTCTTCCATTGTGCCACATTCGAATTCTTGCAAACAAGTAACACAACCAGAGCCACTCTGAGCTCTGGCTAGAGATGGGAGGTGCAAGAACACGCCATGAAAATTCTAAAGAATTGTTAGACGCATTTCCACCCGTTAAAAAATTATTTGAACAAGCCGGCTGGATAGATAATATTCGCAGGTTTCAGGGGCATGACAGTTTCATAGCCCTAGAATTCGCCATGCATTACTGGGAGGGTAGAACAGAGGTACCAGGGACAATGGTGCCTGCGACAGAAGAGGCGATTGTTGAAGTGTCAGGGTTACTCCAGACGGGAGAAAAGTGGTTTGCACCCCGAAAACCCCAACCTGATATTGTGAGGAATTTCCTTGAGGTAGGTGAACGACTAATCAAGAGTGGCTCAGGATATGAGAGGAATTCATTACCACAACCCTGGTCGGATGCTGCATACCTTGTCCAGATATTTTTCACTTGTGAAGGAAGGTATGTGGTTATTTATTATGAGCACCTCCGCTTGTTAAACCACCTGCGTCATGGCAGGTTGCTTAACATGCCTTTATTTCTTGCAAAAACCCTAGAACAAATGGCCTGAGGTGTGCAAAAATCAAAGAGGCCACTAGAAATCCTTTCCCACTAATGCCTTGTTAAAATTTTGGTGGTTGTTGCGCTGCAAATGGAGGGGAGAACTTGGGATGAACTATTTAGAAGGGCATTGCATGTTGAAGCTACGATTCCACCCCGTGACCTCTAAGTTGCAACTCCACGCCATGCCCTCTCAACGACAACTCCACCCCATGCCCTCTCAGCGGCAACTCCACCCCATGAACCCTCAGCGACAACTCCACCCCATGCACCCTCAGCGGCAACTCCACCCCATGAACCCTCAGCAGCAACTCCACCCCATGAACCCTCAGCGGCAACTCCACCCCATGCCCTCTCAGTGACAACTCCACCCCATGAACCCTCAGCGGCAACTCCACCCCATGAACCCTCAGCGGCAACTTCTGCTGTTAAAGCTGCAAATAAAGGAGATGGCCAAGATGATGATGATGAAGTATAAATATTGGTGAGTAAACCTACGACCAGAAGATTGAGAGGATATAGGAAATGCCTAGAAGCAGTGCCAAAAGCCCAGAATAACAAGGGAAAGAGAGGTCCACCCGATGACCCCTTAGCGGCAACTTCTGCTGCTAAAGCTGCACATAAAGGAGATGGCCAAGATGATGATGATGAAGTACAAATATTGGTGAGTAAACCTGCGACTAGAAGATTGAGAGGATACAGGAAACACCCAGCAGTAATGCCAAAAGCCCAGAAGAACAAGGGAAAGAGAGTTCGTTATGCTCCAGGTCCTCAAACCCTCCCCGTTGTTACAGAAAACCTCCTAGAAGAGATAGGAGTAGAAGAAAAGAAAGAGTAAGAGCAAGAGTATCCACATGATGTATTAATTGAAGGGGTCATGGACGAAGGATGCATGGAAGAAGGATTAGGCCAGCTTGCTGACACAAATGAACAAGCTGATAAGCTTCCCTCTCCTGATTCTGACAATGAATACATAGCGCGTCTAAACGAATGGTACCCCTTAGAAGGCCTTATCTCAATCCAAATGTTGTATGCAGATGAAGAGGAGTACCAGCAATTGAGGAGGGAAAAAGGGCTGGCCCAACCAACTGCACAACCCAAATTGTTTGGGAATGATTAGGAGGACCAATCAAATGCACAACCAGAATTGAGAAACAAGCGCATTGCAAAAGTAAGTACTTGTAAACATCTTCCTCTGTATATTTCATTGTTAAGGAAGAATAGGACTCTCAAGATGAAAAACATACAACTATAGATCAAAGTAAAAACCCTAACAGATGAGCTCAAACAAAAAGAAACTTTTGATAGATTAGATTGTTTAGCCCAAGTTGCAGAGTCCATACCCATTGATGACATAGGTATTCCTTCTCGAGGGATCCAACAAGATATACCCCTTGGAAAAAAACAGACTGTTGACATTGAAGTTGTAGAGTCCATACCCATTGATGACATAGGTATTCCTTCTCCCAGGGTCCAACAAGATATACCCCTTGGAAAAAAACAGACTGATGACATTGAAGTTACAGAGCCCCATACCAAAATCACAGTTGTCCATACAGAGGAACAGGAATTACATATCAAAGATACAAAAGAAATGGGTATAGACACAGAGGAACAACAACCAGAACTAAAACTAATAGGGGATGAGGAACCAGAGATAAAACTGACCAAAGACATTGGTGTGCAAAAAGATGATGAGGAACCTTACAGTGTGCACAACAAATCACTTCCTGACCTTGCCAAGATATCTGAAGAATATCAAAACAAAGTTTTACAAAGACATAAAAAAACAGTGGCTAAGCTGGAAAGAAGAGTGACCAAGTTGGAGAAGGATAAGCAAGAACTCGGACAGCTAATGGACGGTGTGCTCGCTTGCAGGGCTCCTTCAACCAATTACAACGTGTACTTGACTGAAAAAATCATGATATTTAAAAAGAATGCTATCATCCAAAATATCCCTCTCCAGGTTGAAAGCAGTTATTGTTTCGAGGAGGCATATATGTCAATTTGTAATCAAGAGAAAGACTTGCTCTGTGAACTATACCAACATAATTTTTTGGTACCTTATAATACAGAATGGAATCCCAACTATGTTACAGGGGATGTCCAATTGAGGGCATTTGTATCGTATTTGAGAAATCATGCCAGTTGGTTGGATGATCTAAACATTTATTTGCAAAATTCCGAGAGCCTTCTGTGGGTCAGAGGAGAACATCCCAAACCTGTGGAGGTGATAAAAAAACATCAAAAAAACATCAACTCTCCAAAAGTAGTAGAGGTTATCTCCGAGAACAGGGAGATGACCATTGCATATTGTGCAGACCAGATTCAATTATTGGAAACTAAGACACAGGAAGGATGTAAGGCAAGGTGGGATAGCATGGGAAAACAACCCCGAAATAAAGATCCATTTAACTACCTCAACTTAAAGATAGCCTTAACAAGGGTCGCTCAATATATTATTGCTATGGGACAGTGTGGGAATCATTGGATAGGTCTTAGATTTCGGTATCCAATGATCTGGCTTCCAACAAGGCTATATAAAAAGAAATATACGCTGACCAAAAAAGAAGAATTTGAATGTTGGAATGTAATTATGGAGACAGGAGGGTATCTTCGTCCCGATGAACCAAGAAATAGTGATTATTGTATCAACAATATTCATGAATGCCCCTTTCATTCACAAATTCAGATTGACAGACTGGGTCACCATTGCTGACACACTGGCTCACAGTTGCTTACACACTGGGTCACAGTTGCTGACACACTGGGTCACAGTTGCTGACACACTGGGTCACTGTTGCTACAACACTGGTTCACCGTTGCTGACACACTAGCTCACAGTTGCTGACACACTGGCTCACCGTTGTTGCAACACTGGCTCACCGTTGTTGCAACACTGGCTCACCATTGCTGCAACACTGGCTCACCATTGCAGCAACTCATAGACAAAAAAGGCATTATATTTGATGTTGTAATATATAACTCTCCAGTTTGTTTTGTTAGTTATAAAAAACTGGTAAAATTGTGTTTGACATGTTTAGTTACAATTTCAATGCAATTCCTCTAATAATTTTGTTACATTTTCATTGTTTTTATTCGAATTTATATATCAGATTATTGTTTGCACACAAATATATGCAACTATGCAAACTGGCTCACAGTTGCTGACACACTGGGTCAGAGTTGCTGCAACACTGGCTCACCATTACTGCAACACTGGCTCACCGTTGCTGCAACTCATAGACAGTAAAGGCATAATATTTGATGTTGTAATATATAACTCTCCAGTTTGTTTTGTTAGTTATAAAAAACTGGTAAAATTGTGTTTGACATGTTTAGTTACAATTTCATTGCAGTTCCTCTAATAATTTTGTTACATTTCCATTGTTTTTATTCGAATTTATATATCAGATTATTGTTTGCACACCAATATATGCAACTATGCAAGTATGCAAAACCACTTGAAATATATCTTCCATGACTCACAAAACAATCAATGTATTAAAATAATGTGTAAATGCATGGAGTGATTTAATCACCTTAAATGAAAATTCCATCAAATTAGAGAAATCTCCAACCATATCCTCACCACCTATCAAACATACATGGACATAGTCAACAACACATTAATGCATCAAATACAGCTAATACCGGAATAAATATTAATATCAAATTGAAAACAAAAGGAGTGGACAAGAAACCTGGAAAAACATTCATTGTTGGCATGGGGGCATCCTCGCTTGTTGAGTTATTCAAACTGAAACGATTCATCTTCACCTGCCAGGATATTCAAATCAATTTCGAATCTTGCACTGTGTTGCCTTGTTTTTCTTCTGTTTTTGGGGCTTAGGAAACTCTTCTTCCTCTTCAAAGACAACTCAAAAGCACCCAATCCACACTTGAATTCATAATCCATAATATGAAGATTGTTGGCGTCATCCAACAATTTTTTAACTAAAGAAATCAACTATTCAATCTTGGTCAAAGTAGCTGGAGGAATGTTTCGAACCAGGTCTAAGTAGCCAAACAACTCCTCCTTGGCCATCTCAATTTCTTCAACATTTACATCAACATTGCGACTATCCATGGCATCTTCAAGAAGATCGGATACTGCCTCTATACTTATCTCAGGAGGGTCATTGACAATTGTATGACTCAGTTGTGCTTTGATGATTTTGTAATTGGTTTGAAGCCATTGAACCGGAACACAACCAACCCACCTTTATGGCATGCTTGCATATGTTGCCAAGAATAGACCATGGGCAATCACACGTTATGAAATTTGTACGATGAAAAGTGACAAGATATTGCTTATTAACTTTAGATTGACTCCTCACCCAAAAAGAATGAGACATTTGTGAATGAGGGCTGCAATCACTATCTGGTATCCTTTTTGCTTTTTCCATTGATGATTCCAACTGTTTCTCTTTCTTGTAATTATTTAAAAATCCTTCCTTTTTTAGAATTTCCTTAAACCGATAACAGGGTTCAACATTTTTTAGAAGAACATATATCAACCAGTCCATCCTACGAGAACATTTCTTTCTTCTATCAGATAGAAATTTTGTCTTTAGGTAACAGTGATATGATTCCACAGCATTGTTTGTCTCCTGATTTGCATGGGGAAAATCCCGACAACCTTTGACCCACATCCCTAATTGCATAAAATTTGGGTTAATGAAGATATTTCATCCATATTTCAAACCAAAAAGAGAAATGTAACTTAAGAGTTTTTCAACTTACAAATCTTGTCACCCGCAACCCAATTCTTGTTGAAATAGTCTAGGAAATTTTCCTGATCAAAACATTTGTTGAAGAAAGCATTAATTGCAGTGTTGACTTCAACATTGGAACAATAATTCATAATTAAACCCAAATCACTAAACATTTCTTTTGCTATTTCTGGATTACTGGCCAATCAATTCACATTTTTTAGCCATGCTCGACGTACGTGCCAAACACACAAGATAATATTGCACCTTGTGATTCTCCTGCCACATTCAATTCATTTCAAGCATGTTATTTTTGTAATAAATACAAGTTGTACTGTGAAATAAGAATATTGAAGTTACCTTAAAGCACCAATTTCAGCCAATGCATCATCAACCATGAAAGCATTAACTTTCCAACTATGATCAACTTGGTGACACCTATGCATGAGCTACTCCAACCATAGCGAAATGTCCTGTGATGTATTACGTGATGACACCACCCATGCAACGGGCACCCCACTTTGTTGGTGATCAAACACGACGAGTGTGTACAATTGATACTATCACATTCAAAATACATAGATCATCAACTTCAGATCATCAATCATTATTAATCAAGTTATTGTACTAGATCAATCATTCTTAATACACTCACCCCATACTTATTCGTGCTGAATGTCGAATCCATGGCTATTAGGCTATTATTCGATAGCTTCACCATGGTCTCCAACATCCACTTCGTCTGAATTCCAATTATAAAAGGGACATCTCCACCATTGGGCTTTTGATAAAAGAAAAAATCATTTTGGTGTTTCCTATACCAAAGGTTCACACTCATTTCATCCTTTTGATGCAACTGATAATTTTCTTTCATTAGACGATTATATATGTTAACAACATCTTTTCTACATAAAAAGAAATCATTATCTCGAGTTGCAGCATCCATGTCAATATATTTTTTAACGTGCATTTTGCAAACAGAGTCAACTAGCACATCCAAAAAGAAACAACTCTCTACATAGGAAACCATGTCCCTTGATAACTTTGGTTTATGCAACGCCCTAACATGACCAGAGGTGTCATGTTGGCCATGACAAGGCAATCCTTGGCTATCTACATGCTCATACATGTTATATGTTATTATCGCAACCTCAGGGATTTGAACCATAATTTTTACAATGAAATGGCATTGGCATCCCCTCTTTTTCACAAATGAGTATTTTCACTTCACTTCATCTTGTCCCCTTCTGTCATCGGGGCCATATGAACAAGCATAGCTGCATAAAAAAGTTTGGAAACTCAATACATATGATACCAACATATTGAAAACTGTTTGAGCACTATTCATACCAACATATTGAAAACTGTATGAGCACTATTCATACCAACTCCATTGAAAACTGTTTGAGCACTATTCATACCAACATATTGAAAACTGTTTGAGCACTATTCATACCAACATATTGAAAATTGTTTGAGCACTATTCATACCAACATATATACATAGGATTTATAAAAAAACTTACACTTCATATACCAAGGAAGCAGTAGGCCTTGAGCTTGGGCGTTTGCTTTATACCCTGGTGAAAGAACATGGAGCAATTGGGTTCATTTCCTCTCCTTTAATAAAGTCTTCAACTCTAGTTGAAGGAATTTTTGCAATCCAATCTAAGGAGTCCATGTGTTTTCCTTGTACAAGAGACCAATCTAAATCCGACCTAGAGAATATTTTCTTTTCTTTAGGGTTTTGCACCGGAAGGGAAATTATTGATTCCCATTTCACTTGCTTCACCATTTTTAAGCGAGTATCTGTTTAAGCGAGTTTCCGCAACGTTGGAGTGGGCGCAAAGGGGATTCTCACTTAAAAATACTCAGACATCGAATTAAAAAACAATTTTTCACTAAACAAAACAGAAACAGACAAGTTTTCAGCAGACCAATTTTCAGTAGTGGTCCCGCGAGTCAGTATGGTTTTTAGTAGTGGTCTTGCGAGTTGCCGCAACATAGGAGTGGGTGCAACGGCTATTCTCCCTTAAAAAAACACAGACATCGAATTAAAAAACATACCCCGTTTTTCAGTAGCTGCGTTGTTCAATCCAGCGACTCTCCATTTTGTTCAATCTAGTGACTCTCCCTTTCGTTCAATCCAGCGACTCTCCCTTTCGTTCAATTCAGCGACTCTCCCTCTCTATTTTCCGTAAGATTTCAGTAACATTCAAGCGACTCTACCTCTCAATTTTTGGTTCATTCCACGATTCTACAGCGTGCACCGACCTGAACGCAGGGGGCACGGGAAATTTTCATTCATACTATTCATGGTACCCCCGTCACGGTAGATGGGTAGGAGGAAAACAGTATGTTTCGTGGGACGGAGACGGAGATGAAGCTAACGGGGAAGGGTAACGGTAACATCGTGGGGATGGACAGAAATGGAGACGGTTAGGGGCGTGGGGCTCGCGTTTGCCGGAGGCATTCGGCGGATGTATTTGGCAGTCTGCCGGGGGCACAAAACCCGAAGGCCATTCCATCGAATGGTTAGCTTACTCCGTTCATAAGAGGGGCTAACCGGGCCCACCGCCTTAGCTTATGGAACCATGCAAAAATCTTGGAGAGTCCGACACACGAAAGATTCCAACTGCTTCATAGTATTTGTGAAACCTTTTCTTTTTAGGAAAATATGTAGTAGTATGTGATAAATAATCATTCTATAATGTTGAAGGGGAACATTGTTAATGTGTAAAGTACATGATAAAAAGGAGTTATATCGTAGCTAGTATCTGAATTTTAGCTTAAATATATATTAATTAAACTAAAAATTAATAAATCTAAATATTTCATCACAAAAATAAAACATTTAATAAAATAAAATACAGCTTAGTCTAACTAATTAATGAAATAGTCATTTTCATCAGAATCTAGTAATACAATTTCAAGTAAGAATATGATTTTTTTTGTTATATAAAATGCATTTTTGAATGTATAAATGGATTCATTTCCTTGAAAAGCCCTTACTAGCACTCAAATTCTATACATTAAACAACTTGAACTCAAGTATTTGAAAGATTTTGCCAATTTTTTATTTAAAATAACCAGAGAAGATATGAAAAAAGTCATTTCATCTATAAATTAAAGTACTTCATAAAATACTATATCGTTGCATGATGTCACCGAATATTAAGAAATATGATTAAATAATATGTGTATGTGTGTTTTATTATTTATTAATGTATATATATTTTGTATAATTAAATTTATTAAAATATGTTTTTAATATAATAATAATCATTTTAAATTGAAAATATGGACAAAATAATATAATTCATGAAAATGAAAATAATAGAAAAAAATAAATAAATAAATAAATATGAAATAAAAAATAGTAAATAATAGAAATGAAAGTTACTAAACAATCTATAATAAAATCTTAACCAATCACCTACAAATAAATAAATTTAAATAATAACAAAAAATGAATTTTCAATATTAATGCCACATATATAATAATGATTTCATAAAAAAAAATTAAATATTATATAGATTTCAAGTTTGTATGATTCATAAGTTTTAGTATGATTCAAAATTACATTTTAGAAGTCTCTTTTCTCAAATATAACGAAAAAGTTAAAAAATTGTAAGCATATAATTATATAATTTTATTGTAAATTTAATACATTTTTTTCAAAAAATATTATTGATGTTTATAATCAATGTTACAAAATCATTCACTTTATTCATGTGTTTTTTTAAAGAACACTGTTGATTTCTTTTGAATTTGTCAGTTTTTTTAACGTGAATATTATGATATTTACTTTGTGGCTGAAATTTTAATGAATATAGCTGATTTAATATATAAGAAAATATCAAGTTTAATATATGTTTATATTTCTCCTAAGTTATAATGATTCTCATCAATTTGGGTATTCATGGTTTTTGTTTTCATCTTCTCTCCATCTATATTTAACGTGAAATTGTATTGTATTTGTGTAAAGATCTTATTTAGTGAAAATTGAATGTAGGGATAACCAACAATTTAGGAAAAATAGAATAAATAGAATGGGCATTTTGTGAAAAGTGTGGGATTAGGCATGAGTTTAATAAAAAAATTAGGGAGAAAAAGAAAGAAAATAGATGGAAAAGAGTGATGTTATGTGGTGTTTTAATTGCTTTCAAAATATTATGTACATTCTTAGACCAAATTAAGATATACTTCATAAAATCAATTATAACACATTAATTACCCTTAACCTCTTAATGAAACCATTAATAGAACCCACTTTTTTTGTGTACATCAGTCTCAATGTCAACTCGATCAACTTTTACTAATGGTTCAATATATTGTTGACAACACTACTTTTATTGAT